>JBAMBO010000945.1:0-48116 GCA_037044535.1 Lordiphosa magnipectinata
CGTTCCGTCGACGATCTTGTGACTGTCGTCACAATTGAAAATAAACTTGATCTGCCTGCAAGTATAAGAAATATATGTCCCATACATGTCAAACCTCTATCTTTTACCATCTCTGAGATCTCTTCGATCATACGGACGGACGGACAGACAGACAGACGGACATGGATATATCGACTTTGCTGTTGATGCTGATCGAGGATATATATACTTTATAGGGTCGGAGATGATTCTTTCTGGCTGTTACATACATTTGCACGAACTTCATATACTCTCTGTACCTTTGGTACAGAGTATAAAAATCTTCCTGGTATTTTCGTGCCGGGCTAGCTAAAATTGAATTTTGATACACACGTGCTTGCTGGTCACAATTCCACATCATCTAATTGTACTTCTGATTTTTGGGTTCATAGCACACTACGATCTGGACGCATGATTGCAATGGACTAAATGACACATGGTATTCTGTTTCTTACAGATTTGTAATAATTTCTTAAGACCAATTTTGTGCTCTAGTTTAGTTAAGTTAAGTTGAGTCTAGTTAAGTTTAAGAAAGCATTTGTTTGTGATTGTACTCCTTTTTTCAACCCGTTTATAAATTTTCTCTCCCCACATTTTTGTAAAATTTTGTGACAGTTTTTCAGTATCCAATTTTCTAAAGAAAAAAACCTTTAACACATCCGATTACCTTCATCAGCTATTGGCGTCATATGTGAAGTAACTACCCATGAAATATCAAAATTCTCAACCTTTGCCGTTCGGATTCGGTGTTAAACTGTAGGTCCCTTTCTCATGTGTGAAAAATTATAGGCACACTCGCCATGAGATTGAGAGAAGCATTTTTACATTTACAATTTTCTAATGTTAAGCTCATGTTTAGATGTGGGTACTAATTGCTACAGACGGGTAGCTAGGTAAGATGATATTCAAAAAGATACCGAGGTACTTCGTCGCCTTTTCATTGTCAAGCATCAAAATCCCTAACTCACTCTGGGGCATTTCCCACTTATATTGGCCATTCAAACCAAATAACGTAGTAGTTGTACTCTCCGCTTGTTAGTGTATGCAAATAGCATAATTATTATGGACCAGCTCAAGTCCATACCGAGGGCAGTGGGTTAACATAAACTGGCCCCGTGCGTGAGAGGCGCCCCCTGGCGTGGATTGCTTTTGTGGCTTTCAATTGAAGTTTGCGCATTTCGTTTGCCTGGAAAAAACTTTGATTACTTTTTATTTGTGCAAAAAGCAAACAAGACCAACTCAGAAACCGGTTTATCAGTTTTTGTGGGTGTATTTACGTATTGTGCTCGTATTATGGTTACTTTTGTCTCTGTGCCTCTGAACTCGAGTTGCAGCGGTGTCGATTATGCAACTCTTCGTGTCGCCACCAAAAAAGAAGTTGAGCAAACCCAAATCAGGCTGCTGATTTTTTGCGGTTGCTGTTTTGGTTGCAAATGGAAAACCCTCAAAAACTTAGGCCCCACAATCTGGCCGCTCTAATCAGCCAGCAAATTTGTTGACATGTCGAGCAAAATGGCAAAGCGACAACAACTAGAAGAGAAGTCTGAAAGTGGAGTACAGGGAGAGAGAGGCAAATAAGCGGCTTTACTTAGAGAGCGCCTTCTGCTTCCACTTAAGTGTAACCAGTTAAGGGATTACATTTTGTCATTAAGTGTTGACCAACGCCTTTTACTCGAAATGAACAGTTTCTAGATCAATTAGATATGCAGACACCAATACAAATACAAACAAAGAAAATAATGTGTCAAACAACAACAACCCCAAAAATGACAGAACGTGTGCTCTATGTTTGGGTGTGTATTTGTGCACTTGGAAAATCAAATGTGAATTTCGCTCAAAAAAGTTTTCAGAAAAATAAGCCAAACTTTAACCAACTTTTTGCCTATTTTGATTGCCTCATCTAGACAAATGAACTTGCTGTGTTCTGTTAATTACCAACAAACATAAAAGCAACTATTTGATGGCCTGTCATAATTAAGTTTTTGTTTCGGCTTTCTTTCAATTCATTATCACGTTCTCGCACAGTGTTGTTTCTAAGTTTCCGCTTATTAAACTGCCAACCAAATGTGTACAAATCATAACTGTAGCAAAACAAAGTCAACTTTCAACACTTTCTTGAGGCACGCAAGCAAAAACATTTTTGGTGTCATTAAAACACGCAAGTCACATGGACAAAAAAAAATAATATAAATAAAAAGTTACATTTGTTCGATTGCTACGACTGTTGCTGTTGATGTTGTCACTACGTGTGCTTCATTAAAATTAATACATAAAAAAGAAAAAATGTTCCTTTTTGGTCTGTTGTGGGTGGCCTCAAAGCGGCTTAAAATGGTTAACAAAATTGTTTGCTTCTTGGGCAATTGCAATTAGCCAATATAAATATTTTGATGTGTGTGTACGTGTTGTTGCCAATTTCATTCGTAATGCATTTTATGTAAGACATAATAAGCAACTACTTTGAGTGTTGGCCGGGTTGGCGTGGGCGTCGGATATGCTCATTTTCAATGCCTGAGAGACGCGCAGTTCCGTTTAAGTTTAAACTTGGGTTAATGTCGAACTGATGAAGCAACTGGGAATTATTCTGGTTGTCGTCAACATATAATTATTTAATAATTAATTCAAGTATTTTATGCACTTTATGTTTTTTAATCTGTTGGTAATAAGTAGACATCGGATTTTATGCACTTATTTTAATGAAAATCGATTAAAGTAGGGTTGCCGTATGTTCGAAAAATTTTCAATCGGGGATGACACAATCGCAATCGTTTATACCAAAATCTCTAGTGATTTCTGTGTCACCCCCGTATATGGATATTGGTTTTTATATTAAAAAGTATCATATTAAAACTAGGGAATCAAACCGGAACCAGAACCGGAACCGTACACTTAAAAGAACCGATTGAAACTCGGAACCAGCACCGGAACCGGGACTTATATTTTTAATTTTTCGTATACCGGTATTCGAGAACCGATATTCTTGGAACCGAAAAGAACCTAAACACTGTACCGGTACAATTTTGGTTCTGGGTGCAACAACAAGACTGCAAAGCGGGCACTTAGTTTTGAAAAGAATTTCTAAATTCCCGGCGTTTTCTCTGGCATATTATAATACTACGCTAATCTCTGAAAAGAAAATTACTTGCGTAACTACTTTGGCAGATATCTATCAAGAATTTCATCTATTTCTGTTCAAGTGCAACTAAATGAGGAATGCAGAATCTGGCACATACTTTATCTAAAAGTGGAGACGAAGTCGATAAATCTTTATTCCCAAACATCAGAAATAAACTGCATGGTGACCGTTTTCAACATGAACATTTTGGATGTGCCTCAATCGGAGTGGTTGGCGTGGGCGTCGGAAATGCTCATTTTCAATGCCTGAGAGACGCGCAGTTCCGTTTAAGTTTAAACTTGGGTTAATGTCGAAGTGATGAAGCAACTGGGAATTATTCTGGTTGTCGTAAATGTAAAATTATTTAATAATTAATTCAAGTATTTTATTCACTTTTTGTTTTTGTAATCTGTTGGTAATAAGTAGACATCGGATTTTATGCACTTATTTTAATGAAAACCGATTAAAGTAGGGTTGCCGTATATTCGAGTAATTTTCTAATCGTTTATACCAAAATATCTTGTGATTTCTGTGTCACCCCCGTATATCGGATATTGGTTTTGATATTAAAAAGTATCATATTAAAACTAGTGAATCAAACCGGAACCAGAACCGGAACCGTACACCTAAAAGAACCGATTGAAACTCGGAACCAGCACCGGAACCGGGACCCATATTTTTTTAATTTTTCGGATACCGGTATCCGAGAACCGATATTCTTGGAACCGAAAATACCGAAAAGAACCTAAACACTGTACCGGTACAATTTTGGTTCTGGGTGCAACAACAAGACTGCAAAGCGAGCACTTAGTTTTGAAGAGAATTTCTAAATTCCCGGCGTTTTCTCTGGCATATTATAATACTACGCTAACCTCTGAAAAGAAAATTACTTGCGTAACTACTTTGGCAGATATCTATCAAGAATTTGAACTGAACTGAATTTGAACTGTCTGTTCAAGTTCAAGATATTTTTCGGATATATCACGTCTTAACAGAAAGCCGAAGGATCTGTTCACGATATCGTCTGCAGGACATCAGAACTTTTTGATGTACTAGTGCTATTTCTGTTGTTTACAGTGAGTTGAAAAAATCAATTTGGCTTTAAAATGGTAATTTTAAGAGAAGGGTTTCGCAAGAGAGTATTGATGAACTCAGTTCTTTGTATGGCGATAAACCCCCATCAATCAACACTGTGTATTGCTGGTATACTGAATTCAATCGTGGTAGTAATTCGCTCAGCGACGAATTCCGTGAAGGTTATCCAAAATCGGTTGCTGTGCCAGAAAATATCGATGTTGTGCGTGAACTGTCACCCAATTATTTCTTTATATTCCCAAACATCAGAAATAAACTGCATGGTGAACGTTTTCAACATGAACATTTTGGATGTGCCTCAATCGGAGTGGAAAAATGCAAATGCAAAAGTGGATTAATTTTCATGGAGAGTATTTTGAGAAACAGTAATTCCATTTTCATTTAAAAATGTTTCTTATTATTTGCTATTCCCGAAATATAAATAGTTCCTTACGTTATACAAATAGTTCAGTATCTTCACAAATCAGTTTAATGGCATCTATTAAGATTTTTCTAAGCATAAAACGTTAACAGAATAATAAAGATGAAAATTCGACAAAATGTTTTGAATTGTAAGAAGTATCAAAAGCTCTTCTTGCTGTTCCAGCAAGAAGTTTCTTGCATTTTTAAAAAATCGGATAAGCGCAACCCATAGCTGATAGAAAAATATGATTTTAATGAGAATGTTTTTTGGAAAATAGGAGCGAATACAATTGAACATAGATGTAAATCGATTACATCCAAATATGTGTGTGTGGAAGTGGCTTACCTACTTTGACTTGTCTTAGGTTAGAAACTTATATATATTTTACCGGTACCTACCGATATACCAAAATAAATATCCAGGTACCAATACGGAACTGAATACCGAAATAAATCAGAACCAAAACAGAACCATTTACCAAAACATAAGTTTCGGTACGTACCAGAACCGGAACCCTAACCGAAATACGATTCGGTTTGATTCCCTGATTAAAACGATATAATCGATATTTTCCATATATTTCAATACGTAGCCATATCTTAACAACAAACAGTTAAGGTAAGCCCATCGATATTATTTCTGGCATCACTAGGTTGAATATCTCTGTATTAAGAACTGCATATGGGTATTTAAACAGAAAGGTTAACCAAAAACATATATTCGTTTTATGCAGCTAACCTAGCTTATGTATGTAATCTAAGTTCGTACATACATATATAAATTGATCATTATAGAAAGGCTTGTCACCTAAAGTCACTTTACGTATAATAATAAGTCAACTTTAAAAAGAAACAACATTTATTTTTCAGCGACTCAGCTATATAATTGCAGATCATAATAAAATAAGTTTCATTAAAAAACTTAATAAAAAAACTTTCGTAGCTGAGGAAATGCCCATATCCAAGATATGTTCTATTTGTATATTTTACACATTTCATTTTTTGATTCACTTCCAATATTGAAAGTTTACAGCTAATTATTTTTTTATTGTTAAGAAATGTTTCTACATTTTTTAGACTTTTGTTTTTGTGTCAGTCACTGGCAGTCTGTTCAGACTGAGTAAAATAGATAAATGACAGATATTTACTAAACATATATAGCAAAACAGTCAACCGACACTGGGTCTGGCAGGTGTTCACTCATATATGGCAGCAACTGCCACCTTAAAATTTGTGTGAACGCACCCCAATTATTGCAACATTATATTATATTACAAAGTGAAGAATGACCGAGAACCATAAGCTTTCGTCATCGCGAGCTTAACGCTTTTTATACCCTTGCAAAGGGTTTTATAATTTTGCCCAGAAGTTTGCAGCGCATAGAAATATTCATTTCCGACCCCATAGACTATATATATTCTTGATCAGGGCGACGAGCTGAGTCGATTCAGCTTTGTCCGTCCGTCTGTCTGTCTGTTTTTACGCAAACTTTTTTTTTCCATTTTATCGTTCTTAAACTCGGCGTTTGTTAATTTGATTTGTTTTCAAAAAGATTCGCGAAATTTGGGAAATGGGTTTTAGTTAGAAAAATGTTTGACTTTTATGTGAGCGTTCTTAAACTGTGACAATTGCATTTGCAATTTGTAGCTTATCTGGAAAGATGTTCCTTAAAGTGCTTTGTTCCAAAATTTTATCAATGATCAATTTCTTATAGATCCCCTTGAATATTTCAACGCTTTTAAGACTTAAAAGTTAAGTACGGTTTTTTGATATCACCTGATGTTTTCATGGTCATTTGTGGGTAATTGAATTGGCCCTGGCCGATAGTTTGTGTTGGATAGATAGATATTATATAAATTTTTGTAGGTTTCAACTTGAACACAAGGATGAACCCGACTTTTACTTTTACTTCCACGCCTCTTTAGCGCCCAAAATCACTCACACCTCTGAGGCACAACTGCCCTCCTCTAAAGCTTCTTCCCGTCTCTCAGGTCGCTTTCGTCCTATTAATGCTAAGTGCGTAATTTATTAATTTTAATTTTATTTATTCGGCTCTAGCCCAGTGCTACAAGATGATACTTATTTTTAACGCACTAGTCACAACGATTAATTACAAAAAAAAAATTATAATTATTTATAACTATTAATATTCTCTTACATACTACATGCATAAATTATAACTAATACATAGATTTGATTTATTATTATTATTATTTTTTTTTTCCTGAGAAGCTATTTAGGTTTTTAAAAATTCTTTTAATTTACTATTTAAGTGAGTTTCGTTTCATATAGTTTTTATGTCATTAGGTAAATTATTCCATGTTTTGATTGCACCCTTAAAAAATTGTCGTTCAGAGCAAGACAGCTTAGTCCGTGGACAGATAAGGTTGTATGTTCTGGCTGAGGTAGCGACTTCAAGTTGGATAAAAAGATAGTCCGGCTCTTTCGAAGTGAGTATTTTATGTAAAAACACTACAGTTCTATAGTCTATCCACTTTTTAAGGCTTAGATCAAATATCGTATTCGCCAATTGCGTTATTGAATCAGACCTTCTTCGATTGAGTTTTCTCATATTAGCAACACTGCAGTGGCCACAAATTTCTAAATCATAGAATAGAGAAGGAATTAGATACGTTTTTGCTATGAGTAATCTGATGTGAACAGGTAAAAACGTTTGACATATAGAAAGTTGCCTTAGTAGCCCAAAGGTTTGTCCCGTTTCCTTAGATATATGGTGACCCCACGATAGCGTTTTATTGAAAATTATGCCCAGATTAGTAGTATGATCAACATATTCAATTTAAGTTCCATTTATCTGGAGTTGGCTCAGCTGAGCAGTACTAAGGGCCTTCTTGTAAATCAGAATGCATTTCGATTTGGTAGGCTTTAAGCTAAGTCCATTTTGCTAGGCCCACTTATCTATTTTGTGTAGCTCATCATTACAATCAACAATACAATCATTAATTTCTACCAACGGGTAACTAACATATATCTGTTCATCGTTAGCATACATATGGACATTACATATAGACAGTACATTTGGCAAGTCATTTATATAGACAAAAAACAAGAGAGGTCCTAACACAGATCCTTGGGGAACGCCACATGTTAGAAGCTTGAATTGGGAAATAGATGAGCCAGAGACAACTGCTTTGGATCGATTTGCTAGATATGATTTTAGCAGTTTTATCGCAGTTTCCGAGAAACTATAGATATTGCTCAGCTTGGTACCAAGAATATCGTGAATGACAGTATCAAAAGCTTTACTGTGATCGAGAAGTGTTAAAAATGTAACTCTACTATCATCCAACTGTCCACGAATCTCCTCAACAATATTTATTAAGGCTGTTGTACAGCTACGCTTTTTCCGGAATCCAATCCAATAGCATATTTGAAGTGAGATATGTCTGAACTTGTATTGCCATTAAATGCTCGAATACTTTTGATAGAAACGGAAGAATCGATATGGGTCTGAATTGCCCATTGGTTTTTGGCATTGGGAGGATTTTGGCTCGCTTCCACATTTCGGGAAAAGATGAAGTCATAATTATAGTATTAAGGATGTGCGTTAGGTGATCTAATAAGAATGGAAGAAGTAGTTTAACAAACTTTGGACTAATATTGTCACCCTACTTCACCCTAAGAATACTTTTTTAAACATCACAAGGACTAACATTTACAAACTTAAAGCTATTATCGCAGATAGATAGAGCACTCAGGTACGAATTGCATGTTGCATCAGGTACTTGAGTTTGAACGAATTGATCATTTAGGCTATTTATATCAATATTTATACTTGGCTCAGACTTATTAGGAAAGACTCCACACTTTTTAAGCTCTGTCCAAGTTTTTCCAGACGATATGGCTCCCTTAAACTTAATATTATAATACTCACGCTTAGCAGGATAGTGCTAAAATCGATACTAGGGCTAAAGAGAACGGATTAGGGCTCAACCCGGCTAAAACCAAGTGCATAGTCATATATAAGAAATCCCTCGACACAAGCCAGTTGCCAAAAGTTGTCATTAATGGCACTTCAATTAATTATGTAGAACATGCTGTCAATCTCGGCATAACCTTTAGCAACAACCTAACATGGACTAATCACATATCAAAAGCAACAGGTAAAACATACGGAATGCTGCGGCAGCTCGCACTGACAAAGTCGGTATTACCCGTTCATCTTAAAATGACTATAGCAAAACAAATTCTCGTACCTACACTTTTTTATGGAGTATAAGTTTTTGGCCACTGTGATTTTAGAGACTTTCAGAAGCTTAATGTGTCACTTAACTCAATAGCTAGTTATGTATTTAATAGTAGACGATTCGACCACATATCACACCTAGCTCGGAAGATTTTTGACCTTGGCCTCAAAACGTGGATTAATCTCAGAACTCTTACTTTCATTCATAAGATCATTACAAGCAGAGAACCGTATTATCTTCACAATATGCTTAGACCTGCAGCATCGCAGCGCACAAACAATTTTATATGCCCGAGATGGAAGCTATTATGCTCTGAGAGGCAGTTTTTGATAAATGCTATTCGGCTATGGAACGACCTACCTCATGGTATCAAAACAATTGGAAGCGTAAATCAATTTAAGATGAAGGTTAGGGAAATCATGCAAGATAGGGAATTAGAGGAATAATCAAATAGTTATAACAGAATAATTTTAACGAATACTTTTAATACAATTAAGTTCTATGTCTGTTAGTGTTAAAATTTAAATTTAAATTTAATAATTGTAATAATTTAATTTAAGTTAGGAAAATTGATGAATGTTAAGGATAAAAAAACTGTAACTAGCGCGTTAATTTATAAGTGCCAATGTACTTGTAGCGCTGGGAGTAACATAAATAAATAATTAAAATGATAAAAAAGGATATATTGCACCCTTACCTTACCCCTACCTCCAAGCCTTCTGTATTCCGTTAGTAAGTCATTTGTTTTATATGAAAAATTTCGTTGGATAATGAGTCTTTTTATTTCATTTGTGAACCATGGCTGTACAGAAGGCTTTATTATTTTAGTCTTGAGTTTATTAAATTTATCAAACAGACGGGTCAAATAGCTGTGCAAAATCTCAAGCTGGACATCTGCTGTCGGCGATTTGCTCCTGAGTGTCTCTTTCGAATTTCGGTCAACGATTGAAATACCTATCGTGGGATTTGGTAACAGACAGAAATATTACAAACCACATTTAAATTAAAATTCGGAGGGCTTTCTGAGAGTTTGATTTCGATTTAATTTTTTTAATGTTCAACATGGAGATTTCCTTAATTTGACAAAGATAACGATAACTTTGCATTTCAAACAACTGGGAAATAATTTTCCAGCAACTATTTCAGATTAAGTGCTAAGCTTTTCAATTGCTCAACTCAACATCTTAAGCCATAAATCATAATCTTGTCACATTTCCGCTAGATATTCTGGGTACATATTTTGCCGAATTATGTCAAACAGTCAACCCCCCTGCACAAACAAAAAATAAAGAAGAAAAATAAACATCAAGTGAAACAAGTGGAAAAAGCAAGCCAACCAGAACCAGGCAGCAGAATGAGAACGAAAAACAAGTGCAACAGGCAGCCGAACGCCCGGCGAAACGGGCCAACAGCAGCAGCATAAACAGCTGCTTGACTTAACTTGGTTTTGGCTTAGACTTGGAGTGTGTTTTGCTTTTGTCTGTCTGGGGCTGACAACAAACGACAACAACCCGAAAACGAAAACTCGTTGCACCTTTGAGCTACAATCAAACAAACATAAATACATACAATACATACGCTTTGTGCGTCATCCTCGTGTCTTGCGCAACAAGTTAACTTGGTAATAATATTTCTTCTTTAGTTGTATTTTTTAAGGCCAAGACCAAAAAGCAACGGTTTCTGCTGCTGCTGTTGTTGTTTCTCCACTTGACTTCTAATGCACCAACAGTCCAAAGGAAATGAGGCTACTGGTGGCAACCGGTAAAGCTGGCAACGGAAGCGACTTACTCTTCCCGGCTTTTGTTTGTTTTTCGTATGTGGAGCAAAGCCAAAAGTGCACTGGGTCTTAGATTTTGTGGAGAGGCAAGAGTTGCGTATGAGCTGAGGTTAAGCCGGTATGACATGTGCAGATGTGAGTAGAAAAAGCTATAAACTGCCTCGTTTGGAGTAGGACATGTAGATGATTTCTTTAGATTCTAAGATAGCGAGTATTATGTATCGCTATGGGCAAGTAAGTAAGTTTGCTGAAAACGGAAACATTAATTTTTTTAAACATACCCTGAATATATCATAAAGATGCCAAAAGCAGAAGGAAGCATTTCCAATCCGTTATTACTTTGATTTTTATTGGTTCGCAATGTAACTTCAATGGTGCATTCATCTGTAAAAAAATCGAACTTAAAATAATCTTAGTAAATATTTTGTCACATAAAATAAAATCCAATAAAATTTGGTGTGAGTAAACAATGCATGGGGAAAGAATTTATAAATTTACATTAAAATTTTTTGTTTGTCCTAAATAATCCATAATATACATTTCAGTTTATTGTGTTATTAAAAACAATAAACTATTTCAAACAATAACCCGCATTCTTCCCTTCAGTTTCAACATCATTTGGGGCCCTGCCAACAATTGCGAGTTGAATGAACCATACAAATACAAAATATACATTCATCGTATCGCAACCAGCTGCCCCAAACCACAACAGCAACTAAAACAATAAAAAGATCGCAAAGTTCAACGCCAGCCACAGACAGAAATAAAAGAACAAACAGCCAAGACAACAACCAAAAAAGTCGTGAGACTTTTTGATCTGCCCAAAAACCGCCCCAGAGCAACACAATATTTTGCATCATTCACAAATGCGAACAGATTCCACATTTCGTACTCAATTATTCGCCCTTTATCAAATTGATGGAAACCAATTTACGGCTTCTTTGTGGCATTTTGTTTATTAACAAATTTACCGATAACAAAAATTAATTTAATAACAGTTGTTAAAGCTTGCTTTCTTTCTTTTTTTCTGTTGGGTGGCAAAAAATATGCAAAACCCATTCGTTTTTAATTTTTGGTATTTTTGACATGCAACAGCTTTGGCAAAACTTTTTAATTACATTGCCTCAGTTTGGGTGGGCGAAGGGGTTGAGTGGGGAAAGAGGGGCGTGGTTAAAGTTATTACAGCATTTGTTGTGTACTGCAAGAGAGAGAGAAATATGCGAGCGAAAGGTGGCAAGGGACTATGCAAAACGACGAATTACAAATGCTCTTGTATGCACGGGGGATTGCCCTGGGGATTGACTGTTGGTTTTAGGTTACATTAAGAATGTACATATAGCAAACAGGCAATATATGCCGTGTAAAGTATAATATATGTATTTAAGAGTAGATGTATAATTTGTGTGTATTTTGGACTATTTAAAGACTCGACAACATATTTTATAAGGGCTGCAAAACGGCTTGGAACACATCTTGTCTGTTTAAAACTGCGAAACGAACCTTAAACCAAATTAAAGTTAAGAATATTGCTGATCCTGAACCTGTTTTTATTATACCCTTGCAAAGGGTATTATAATTTTGCCCAGTAGTTTGCAACGCATAGAAATATTCATTTCCGACCCCATAAACTATATATATTCTTGATCAGGGCGACGAGCTGAGTCGATTGAGCTTTGTCCGTCCGTCTGTCTGTCCGTCTGTCTGTCTGTCTGTCTGTCCATCTGTTTCTACGCAAACTAGTATCTCAGTTTAAAAACTAACCAGCTGAAACTTTCCACAGAGTCTTCTATTTACTGCACGCTGCTAATATGTCGGAACCGACCGGATCGGATGACTATATCTTATAGCTGCCATAGGAACCATCGGACGAAAAATGGGTCTTAGTGAAAAAAACTTTTTTGTTTTCAATGTTAGCGTTCTTAAATTCGGTCATTATTAATATTCTATGCTTTCAAACAGATTTGCAAATTTTGGTCAAGATCGGATGGCTATATCTTATAGCTGCCATAGGACCGATCGGTCGGAAAATGGATCTTAGTGAAAAAAAACCAACGTTGCAATTGTCCAAGGCGGATACCAAGGTACTACTTGGACTAATGAAAGAAAATAAGGCCATGAAACTGCTTGATGGCTATCAGGCAGCACTAAAAAATACAATTACTTACGTATGGTATTTAGCGTATAAACAGTAAGTTAGTTGGCCTTCTCGTTTTATATTCGGTTCAATATTAAAGACATTCTGAAATCTAGCAAATTTTCTGTTATCTGTTTAATATTGTGCGACAAAGTCTCGAAATCGACTCGAAAGAATTTATAGTGGATTTTTATTATGAATTCTAAAAAAAAACCTTTGTTTTTCAGATCCTTGAATCCACGTTCAGAAGATGACGAAAGTTATCCCCGTGATTTTGACGCTTACCAAAGTGTTTCAAATAATCAAGCGATTACTGACGTCATTAGAGCCTTCGATGACAATAATAGAGAACCGATTAAAACAAACATCAAACAACTTAAAACTATTGCGCCAAATGTCTTATCTGTACCATCGAAGAAAGTCCAGTTGATAGGGCCTTAAAACTTGTTTGCATTTCTATTAAATTTGGATAAATATTGGGCCTAACCAAGGCCCAATCATTAACCATTGGCAAATTTCGGTTTGAACCCGAGAATAGGACCTTTGAAAAAATGTATTAGGTTTGCAGCCTTGAATAAATTAAGTGTGAAACTCAAAACCGAACCTGAGATAAGGACTTGATCATTTTGGAACTGGTTCAGCCTGCTGGTTCGGCTAACTTCATAGTAACAGCCTCCATATCAATTTTCTAGTTCATATCTTAAATAATTTCTGAGATATGACTCAGAGCCACTTTTGAACCGGTTCGCAACCAATCCTGAACGAATAAAATATCCAACAGCATACTAGCAACCTATAGACAAAATTAAAAGTTCTTACCTTAAATATCTTCTGAGATACGGCTCTGAGCCATTTTGGAACCGGTTAAAAGCCGTCTTGATAGCGGTCCCGATCCAGTAAAATAAATTCCATATAACCAACCTACAAACCAGATTTGAAGTTCGTAGCTATTTAGTTATTTAAACTTCTGAATAGGTGAAATCGGCCCTAAGTTCTTGTTTTTTTTAAGAGGCTAGAATTGTACTGTTCTAAAAAATTGAACCAAAATCATGAATCAGGAATTAGGACTGGTTCGAATTAATGGTTTACAGCTTCGGTTTAGTGGCTCACGTATAACTTATTTTTTTTAAACTCCCCGGAACTGTGCGGGGATATTCTTCTTAACGCGGAATTGTAGAACGGAAGCTACGCTGACTAGTGAAAGTTATCTTTATAGGACATAGCACAATTGCAGTAGATGTACGCAAAAAGGAATCTTTCACTAGAAAGATTATAAGGATCAATTTAGTCTATGCTTGATTTGAATTCCGAAAGTTATATTATGTTGAACTACCAACGCATTTATTCTTATTAAAAAATTATGGTTGTCGTGTTCATAGATCTTTGTTTGGGTGGCGTTTGTTATTAGTCTTTCAATCAGCTGGTCAGGATAACTAATTTTTCTAAGTATTGTTTTGAGTTCAATGAATATTTCGGGTCTGTATGATGCGTCGCTTAAGGAGTATGCTTTGTTATCATGTTCTTTGGGATATGATCTGACTTGAGTTAAAACTCATTGTTCTTCCTGAAGCTATGGTTTTGGAGTACCACTTGAACTTTATTTTTCTGCCGTCTCTTTTTATTTTCGTGTCCAGGTTGCCAATTTTTATACTCTGTACCGAAGGTACATAGAGTATATTAAGTTTGTGCAAAAGTATGTAACAGGGAGAAGGAATCGTGTCCGACCCTATAAAGTATATATATTCTTGATCAGCATCAACAGCCGATTCGATATAGCCATGTCCGTCTGTCCGTTTGTCTGTCTGTCCGTCCGTCCGTATGAACGAAGAGATCTCAGAGATGGTAAGAGATAGAGGTTTGACATGTATGGGGCATATATTTCTTATACTTGCAGGCAGATCAAGTTTATTTTAAATTTTTGCCACGCCCCCTCCCGCCCCCGCAATTTGGAAACGTCATATCTCCTACAGTTTTGAAGATAGATCGTTCGTACCTTCTAGAGATACCTTGTAAGCAAATTTATTTATTTATAAATTTGCTGAAGGAATGATAAAGATCGGATGAAAGTTATGAGAAAAAAACGGCCAGTAAACACCCACCACCCCCCACAAATCACCACAGCATTCTATTGAACGGCAATCTTAGTGAGAGAGAGAGAAAGAGAGAGTGAAACTTAGAGATGAGCGAGTATAACTCGTGAGCAAATGCGAGCTGCGACGTTAAGGGTACAGAGTATGTTATAGTCGGGCTAGACCGACTTTCTTTCTTGTTTTTTCTTTCTCTACTCCCATATAGTGTGACCGCCTTATTTAATCACGCAATTTCATCCACAAACTTTGTTAGCTGTTTGATTTCTCTAAAATTTCCATTGCATCGTTCAAAACTTTGTCCAGTATAAATAAAAATAAAAATTCATAAATAATTCTTATTTTCCATTTGAAAATTTTTTCTATTTTTATTTAAAAAATTGAAAATAAAAATGTATCCTGTTTTTAGATTGCTCAGTCAATATTAGGATACCAGAAATACCTTGGATACTTATTAAGCTTTGATTTTTAGAAAAAACGTTAACTCTTATTTTCGATCCCCGATTTTAGGACGTAAGGCGCTTGCCTTCAGACAATGATACTTTTGATTTGGGTATGCTTAGCGACTCCGGATTCATGTAGTCCTTAAGAATGATATGTCAGCCATTTTGAAACTTGTAATCCCGTACATCTCCTCCACTTGAGCACCGAACTCGCAAAATACCTATCATCAGACTTAATATCTTCCTTGAAAGTTGCTAATTTATTTTATTGATTATCCCATTTTCTCTACGTGACGAACTGAATATTCTGTAGTATTTCTTCACCTTAATCCAACTTTGAAAGAAGTTACAAATTTGAGACATTTCTGTATGAATTTGAAAGCCATTCAAATGTTTTCTAGCAATTCAATTTCGCAAGTGAGCGAAAAGTAGTTCGAAAATATATAAAAAATTCAGAGTGAACCATTGAACCGAAACGAAACAGCGGTTCAGTTAACTTTAAAAGTCTAGTCCTTATTTCCGAGCGGGTTGCTTCCCTGTCGTCCTTGGTTTCAAACTGATTGTTTTTCCTCAGTCACTGTAATTTCTTCATTCTTTGGATTAACCAAGTATGAATATTTGATAAATCGATTGATTTGTCTCCATCCCGTACAATACTTGCTGCTCTTATGTGTACTCTTTCATGAGTAGAGTATCAAAACAAAGCCTCACTCGCAGGAGCCAAATATTTACTTTACTTTTGGTACGTGCCAAATGAAAATAAAAACGAAACGCAGCAAATTTAATAAATATGAAATGAGTTTGTCATAAACACACGCACACACGCGCATCTCGAGTGAGAGTAACTCGGTTACACACAAACCCAGATGAGAAACCCTTGCCCCAATTACGAGGATGCCGCAAAAACTTTGGGCTGCACGCCGTCGATAACGTGCCGCATAAACGACAATACCTTTAAGCCAACCCCAAAACCACTTCGCATACCAGCAGAAGGATGCAGTCCCATAGCAAATAAACACGCACTTACAAGCTTACAAAACTTTTGCCCTTACCCCCGAACCTCTCCAAGTCACATTCCTAAGCATAAATAACATGTGACAAAATGAATGCCACCAAAATAAAGGGACCAAAAGACAGAGAGGGAAGTACGTTGAGCATGTCCTTGAGGCATGCAACAAATGCCAAACAAATCGATGTCGAGCGAGAGACCCTACCAAAGCCGAAAGTGAACAAAATGTGATTATAAGCGCATAAAATGTGTCACAGAACCTTTTGCCTTTGGGCCTGCCAAGTCGTATCCTGTGAGCGTGTGTTGCATAGTTTTCCCTTACAGTTTTTGGCGGAACTTGTTGAATAAATGAGGAAATGAAAAGCAGAAAAAATGGTGGTGGGAAAACCTGTCAGACAATCTTCTGATTGCGACACAGGAATTCCCGTACTGTTTTCCTGTCCGGGAGCAGACCTCGTTCTAGTTAATAGCGTAAAAATGACCAAATCGTTGGAGGAAGATGATGATGATGATGATGATGGTGGACAAGGTCTTGTGTGTGTTTAGAGGTGGGAAGTTTAATTGGCTGCAGGAGGACCAATGAAAGTTGCGGAAGGAAGTTCTATAGATGGAATTAAATGAGGGGGACAGGTGAGATAAAAGGCCAAAAACTAGGGTAGGGAAGTTTATTAGTTGGATTTTCAGACAATTACCCTCCCATTATGGGCCAACCTTTAACATTTTTTCCTTTCAACACATTCGCCAACTTTTGGGAAACAGGTTCACACAGTGGCAAAACAACTTAAAAGAAATATTACACAATATTTTTGCTGCTACCAAAACCTGTGTCATGAGAATACGACAAATGAATGACAAATGAATAATTTACTACCACAATGGGGTAAACACATACAGTTGCTACGTACACTCAGAAAAAACATAAGTGTAAACATTCTGTTACTTACGTAGAAACCAACCATTCTTGAATAAATGAATGAAACAATACAGAAAGAGCGTTCTCAGTTCTAGTACATAATTACTTGGACTCTAGCAATGCCAATCGAGTAAAGTATGCTTCGCAAATTGCGCCTATTGCTTAATCAAAATTCCCAACGGCTTTTATCGCATTACTTATGTAGAGATAATAGATTGCTGACCCACCTATGATACAATAACTAGTGGTATTTCGCAGCTTCGATATTTATAGATGCAATCCGTTATATCGAACTGATATGGTCGTTTTCGATTTTCTGGTACAGCTCGTAACTGATATCGATAATTGTCAAAGATGAAAGCAACGACAGTGTTCCTGTCATGGGGATCGGAAATTTCTCACGAATATGAAATGGCCCTGCTGGTTGCGCTTCTTTTTGTTTTTGCATCAAGAGTAATGGTCTTTGGAACTTTGTAAGCCTAATCAAAATAGTAACCTCGTTTCAAGAACAAATATGGATTTGTGTAGATCTATGTAAAGTAGTTTCTTAGGCTGCGAGAGGAATCAGTCTGTGTAGGGCACTTTACAGAAATATTTAATAAGAACTGAGATCTCTAAGGACTGAGGACCAGTTGAAAAGATTGACCATTATAGGTTCTTACATACGCAATGTTTAGGGAGGGTTTATTTTACAATAAACCTGGCTGTCCGGGAGGAGTTTTCTGTGTAGGGTATCCACCCTGTCTACATAAAAATAGGATACCTTGAAAGTCTTGTTATGTGTAGGGTATGTACCCTGTGTAGGCACGAAAAATTACTATTTTCAAATGTGGCCACTGAACTGAAAATGTTTACTGGTGTTTGGTGTGAAGGGTATGTACCCTGTCCACACGAAAAACGCTGGTAGGAAGCTCGTCGAATCTGTCCTAGCGGGGAAAAATAGAAGTCAGTGATGATTGGCAGTTGCCTTTGTTGTCCCTCCGCGAAATGGCCAAGGATGTTTTGGTGCCAGTTGTTAATCGGGGTTTGGGTTGTATGTTTTGAGCCGGTGGTTATCGCTGTGTGATTCGCTGTAGTCGTCGTGTTCGGCCTCCTTGGTCTGTTGACTTGTTTAACTTTAACTTGATTTTCACTCGCTCACGTAAGATCCGCCAAAAGCAAACATGCCCGTCGCACGTCTGCTAGGTTGGCTTGTCAACTCCTCTAGATATAGTGATATCGTGAATCGGAAAATGTGGTAAATTAGAGGATACAAAGGGCTATCAGCCGGCTCTAAATCAACGGTTAATTATAATTCAATAATCAACACAAATCAACAGAGATTAGTTACAACATTTGGAATAGCAATGGTATGTCCGCAGAGCGCTGTTTCGAAAATCACCAAAATTCTCTCATCAGCAGACTTTTTGCTTTTCACGCTTCAACAACCTGCAAAATTCGTTTTATATATAATTATATTGGCGAACAAACACTTGGGGACTCCAATGGTGTAAAATTCCAGCCCGAAATTATGCTATGGTTTTTTAAAGGTTTATTAGGAGAAAGTTCTTCTGTAATTTTGTACGTTATTCAATCTTGCCTTTATTTCTTTGGAAGCTGCCGAGCTTTTTCGACAACTTTGAATAAAAAGAAAAGTCCGAGAAATTTCTCTTCATCAGTTACATTTATTTTATTAAGGGCGTGGCCGTGGATAAATTGGAATACGCAAAAATGTTCGATCGCGAAGATGCTGCTGCACTCGATAGCTCTCAAATTACAACTGACTTAACAAAGGCAAAGATTTAGGCACTCAAGCTTAGCATGCTTGAGTTGAGCGTATGGAGAGTAAGATAACAGCAAATGATTGAACATAGATAATAAGCGAGGGGTGTAACAAGAGTTGTGGAGGCTACTTAAAATTAGCTGCTGCGCCGAACAATTTCTAAGTGTACATTCATTTGGCCGCTCGCAGACATTAGATCTTTTATTTATACTTTCAATTGTTTTATTGATTCAATTTAAATGGACAACATTTTCTTCATATTCAAGAATAAATATGTGTTGTGAATTATTCATATCAACGCATAATTAGGATCATTAACAGCCAAAAACCAAAGGTCTTTAAGGCTCAAAAAACTTTGGCAACTTTATCAGCTCTTCGGCCACGCCTCCCTTAGGTGTACGTGTGTGCGTGTGTTACCTGTGCCAAGGGAATCATTTCTTATTTTTTTGTTTGCTTGTTTGCTTTCAATTTGTACCCAAATTAGCAAAGAAAAAAACAAAGTTACGTATAAGCTACGTAGTACAGGGTATAAACATACTAACCTGCTTTTGTACATATGTGTAAGGCGCGTGCCTGGTTTATGATGTGAGTGCCTCCATTATGGCAATTACAGGAAAAAGAGTTATTGTTACTGTATAACTTTCGATATTTTTATAGCGTCTGCCCATATTTCCACCACTGGGTGCGGCTGGTGGCCTGCTATGACCTTGCCATTCAAAGCCTCTCGCTTTCAAATGCATCAATGCAACAGCCTCGCTCGTTGGCAACCCTCAAAGTGCCTGCAGGCATTTGTATTGTCCTTGTTCGGTTGTCCTTTGTTTTGCATTTGCAAGAGGAAAAGGCGAGAGTAGAAGAGGTACACAAAAATATCAGAAATAGCAATTATATATTATGAAGTCTCGAATGGAAAATACTGCGCAATTAGAACCAGAAAGTCGGTGAAGCCGACTTTAACATACTCTTTATCTCCAAAGTTTGCATATAACTGATCAATTTAAGTTAGAAGTCACACAAAGTGATTTCGCCGTTGCGACCAGTGCTACCCTTTAACATTTCTTCGGCAAATCGATAAATAATATTGATTACTGAATATGCATAGAAGGTACGAACCATCTATCTAAAAAAGGTGGGAGATATGAAGTTTTTTTTTCGAAATTTCGGGGAGCGGGGTTTTCTGATATGGTAATACTTTTTTATACTCGAAATGCTATAGATATTAATGAACTTAGAGCACATATTTAAGCAACAGCCATAAGTCTTTTCTTAAACACTTTTTAAGTACCCTTTCTTATATAACTAAAAATTGCATTAATTTAATAGTTGTACATTAACAAGATAAGAAAAATCAAAGTCAACTGATTATGTGCACTCCTGTTTCATCGAAAATCAGTGGCAAACATTGAAAGACTTTGCACGTGTGCTGTGGCTTATCCATTAAAGAGCGATTAAATTGGAAATATGGTAAATGTTCGTACTGGAATGCCAAATATATGTTTTATATTCCGATTTACTGATATTGTGTGTTTTGTTGTGTCTGTCCAATTGTTGTCTCGTGGAGTGTAACTATTTTTATACATACTGCTGCACGCAAGTAAAACAAAAATGTATAGACTAATGTGTAATGTATGACTTTTGCCCGTTTTTGCCTCTTTTCGAAAAATTGTATATTTTTTAGTGCCAAATGAGTTTTGGCATACAACCATGCTTTAGGTTTGAGACAACAACAGGTGCAATGATTCTGCATCTACGAAGTGGATACGCGAAAAATTAATAATAATTACCTTAGCAGTTCGCAAATTGATTAAATTGGAAAAAAATTACGAATTTTACTTTGCATATAAAGCGACATTTGCCAATGTGGCTTTCTGAGATGACGAAACTCCTTGAAGAAAAGCATACAAGTACCAGTCCATCTCTTTCTAAAATGGGTAGACTATTTATTTTATAACTTTACAATTTCGAGCGAGCAGTCCATCCATATTGAAGTATTAAAGGCATTATATTTAAGATCATGTACTTACCTGGTATCCAATGCACCAACGGTCGACAAAATATTAATTCATGGTTGTTAAATAATGAATTCCTTTTTCGTTCCTGTAGTATGTCGAGGGGAAAATGCTTCAGAAGCACGAGACAAATAATAAGAAACAAGTAAGACAATAAAAGATCACAGAATAGCAGACTGAACAACATGTCCGATGTTTTTCACAGGGCAATGGATTCTTCCGATCCATAAATATCAAGACTCCTAGAATCACCATCGATTCCGAAAAATCATCCATTACTCAGACGGAATATATAGATTCAGAACGTTGAAACCATCGTTGTGCGGTGGAAATGGAAACTGTATCGGGTGCATAAACTGCACAAATTTTATTGGCAGTATGAGATGCATTTTTGCCTTTATCGTAGTAGTACTGTAAAATATGCCGTATTTTCTCTATTTTTTGCTCCATGTTTGCGACGCTATAACTCACGAACGACTAAAAACAAACAACAATAAATCAAACACGTGTTAGCGCGTGAAAAGAGCTTTCCAAAAAGCTCTAGCGTGAACCGATGCGACGAATACAACTAGAACTACGCGCTTGCAAAGACAAGCTTGCGGAAATACCGCAAGACTTTTTTGACATTATATTTAAGTTCATGTACTTACCTGGTATCCAATGCACCAACGGTCGACAAAATATTAATTCATGGTTGGCAAATAATGAATTCCTTTTTCGTTCCTGTAGTATGTCGAGGGGAAAATACTTCAGAATCACGAGACAAGTAATAAGAAACAAGACAATAAAAGATCACAGAATAGCAGACTGAACAACATGTCCGATATTTTTCACAGGGCAATGGATTCTTCCGATCCATAAATATCAAGACTGTGTTTGAATTATAGGCAAAGGCAAAGCAAAAAGAAATGTTTTTCAGCAGAAGTAAAAAATCTCCTAAAATCACCATCGATTCCGAAAAATCAATCATTTCGATGGCGAGTCTGATGGCTATGAAGAAAACGCTCTTGTCCTAAACGCTGAATAAGTCTACATTTTTTTTAGTTTTTCCTTTAAAGTCAATATAGAAATATATTAAACATGATATCTCAAAAATTTACCTTGAAGCGTATGCAAATATTAAATTGCACCTATCTATATGTGTCATATAAACAATTTAATCAACGAAGTACATAAGAACAAGCGTACCTTCTTATGTATAAAATTTCAGAGCACTTCCTGAAGAATAAATCAGGGGCCGGCAAAATATACATGCCCATTTTAGCACTGCGTGTGTGTGTGTAGCCATGGAAACGAAGTTAATTTTGCACTGCTTGTATTAAAAAGAAATACCAATGTCTTAATAAACATTCAGCTTCTAGAAACCTGGGTGGGGTGGGTGGGGTAAATAAATAAATAATAAATAATTTTGAGTACTAGTATAAGTATCTCTAGAAAGTACGAACCATCTATCATCAAAACTGTAGGAGATATGACGTTTTATCCAAATTGCGGGGGCGCGAGGGGTCTGCCTGCAAGTATAAGAAATATATGTCCAATACATGTCAAACCTCTATCTCTTAGCATCTCTGAGATCTCTTCGTTCATACGGACGGACGGACAGACGGACAGACTGACATGGCCATATCGACTCGGCTGTTGATGCTGATAAAGAATATATATACTGTATAGGGTCGGAAATGATTCATTCTCCTGTTACATACTTTTGCACAAACTTAATATACTCTATGTACCTTCGGTACAGAGTATAAAAAAACAAAACAAAAAATAAACAGTTTTCAGCTGCAACGCAAACCCCACCCCTCATGTGACTCGAACCACGGCCTCTTCGTTCTAAGACACATTTAGTTGTAGTTTTGCACGGCCGGCCGGTCGACTTTACCAAAGCGTGTCAATTGTTGGGGGCAACCAGTTGCAGTATTAGAACTCAGCCTGCAAAAATCTCTGCTCTTATACTGCAACAGATTGAGCCTTACAGTTGACGCTCGATGGTAAATTGGTGGTGTATGTGTTTCAGTGCGCAGAAGGTACTGAGTTCAAGTTCCAGAAGCGGCATAAAAATTTAACATAATTTTACTTAAAACAAGTAAGAAAGTCGGTCAAGCCCGACTGTAATATACACGCTGTACCTGAAGTAGCGGCTGAAAGCAGCGCTCCTGAAAAATAGACAGCGCCACTACTGCCAGGGCGGGGGAAGTTACTTTTTTTTGGTCATAACTTGAGTATCGCTCCGATCTTTATCATTTCTTCGGCCAATCGATAAAAAATCTTGATAACTAAATATCTCTCGAAGATCCGAACCATTTATCTACAAAACGGTGGGAGATATGACGTTTTTTCCAAAATGCGGCGGTGGGAGGGGGCGTGGCAAAAAATGAAAATAAAATTGATCATTCATGTCAATCCTCTATCTCTTACCATCTCTAAGATCTGTGCGTTCATACAGACAGACGGACAGACGGACATGGCAATATCAAATCAGCTGTTGATGCTGATCAAGAATATATATACTTTATAGGGTCGGAAATGATTCCTTCTCCCCGTTACATACTTTTGCACAAACTTAATATACTCTGTGTTCATTTGGTACTGGGTATAAAAATCAGAAAAATCCGATGAAATTATGGAGACTAAAAACCAAATACCAGAATCTAAGCCACACGCTTCAACCAATCAGTTTATTCTGATTTTAATAAACTTTACGAAAAGGGAGCCATAAGCCAATGAAAAAGTTGATAGAGTTACCATTGAGAACACGCTTCAGCCACAACTATAAGCAGCGCTGTAAAAGTGTCTGAGACTTGAAACTTTAAAAAATTAATTAAAAGCTAACTTTTGTACAATAACATCTTATTCTACTCACTTTTTGTTTTCCAGGTATTTGTCAACCTTGTGTTGTTATACAACACAATCATTCCCCTTATAGCAGAAGCATCTCAAATCTCACAAGTGCAAAATGAAATTGAAAAAAAGTGTTGCATACTTTTATTGTTTTTTTTTCTTTTGACGACTTTGACTCAATGATACTGTAACTGGCAATGCTTACGAATCTCAGTGGCTTATTGTTCTCATTATTTATGACCATTCCCTCTCTCTTTCTGTCACTATTTCTGCCATTTCCTTCTCACTTTTCCCAATTGCATTTGCATGCTGATTGCTTTTGCACTTTGAGTATAAATCTCGTCCCGGGTGTAACCATAACTTGGCCCCGCAAACCGAACCATGGAAAAACTTTTGCCAAGTTCGAGAAATGCTCGAAGAAAGACAAGTTGATAACTAAATTGCTTTTGCCTTTACTTCGACAATGGCTAAGCGCTAAAGGCGTACAAATGCTGTGCAATTTGTTAGCTGTTGAATAACCAGTGGGGGCGAGGAGGGCATACAAATGTGGGTGTATTGAGGACCTAAGTCGAGAACAGATTACATTTCAAATATGATTTGGATATGTTGGATTAAATTCCATTGAAATAAGATTAGCAAATATTGAGTGCATTAGTTGCATGAGATACGGAAAAGTGCAAGAAGACAATGAAGTTTATGACATTACGACTGCTCTTGGCAGTTACTGGCCATTACGTGGACACACCTTGAGTAAGCTAACAAGATAGCCTTTTAAGTTGTCTTACCTTATAAAATTCCAGCAGTCTTAATTTAATTTCATTTCTTCGAACTCAACAATCTTACACTCGCCCCTTAGAAACTGTAATTGCGAAAAATCTCATTAGACAAAAGACAAGCTGCTAATCTGACAAAGTTTTGGTAAGCTGCTGGACAAGCTTGAAGCCAACAAACATACTTTATGCATGCTGGTTACATTTGTCCAGGAAATTTACCTTTTCACCCAAAGACTCTAACCAGAATTAAAGCCAACAAAAAGCAGAGTTTTGCAATAAATCACAAAAATTGTTGCAAGGCAAAAATCTGAACGCCAGAGCCAGAGCAGGCGGAGACTGTTGTGACAGTCGTTTTTACTCTTTACTCGGCAAAATGCTGTCATGCAAATTATGCTCAGCCCTTTTGTTTGAATGCAATGGGGCCTGGGCATATACGTTTTTCTCGTTTATTGTCCTCCTCACGCTTTATTATTTTATTTATATTTACAGCGCCGTTTGTTATGCTATACTTTTTTTGTAGCCTCCTTTTGCGCTTTGGCTGGTTCATTTAAAATGAACAATTTTCACAGGCTGCAATAAGAGAACAAAAATACACAAAAAGAAGAGGAAAAATATACCTAAAGAGGTTTAACTAGGAGGAAAAAATGTATATTTTATTTCAGCTTAAATTCCTCAGACATTTCTTACCCCATATGCAATGTGCATATCAGTAACATACTCCCTCTCCCATGTTCTGTTTGACACAATAAAAATCCGTTTTTTAATAAATTATGTACATTTTCTTATTTTTTCTCTCCGCAGAACTCTTGCTTACCAGAACTAGCCCGCAGGAAAATTGAAATCGTACAAGAAGTAAGTAGCGCGAAAGCATTTTGCACATTTTCCCTGATTAAATCGCAAAATTATTCTGTCAACATTATAAATGGAGAAAAGCTAACCGTTTTCGCAGTTGGCTAACGGGGCGTATGATTGATAGGCGCTACTTGCGGGCGAAATTAAAGCGTGTGACTAAAAACTCTCAAATTGCCCGTGAGTGCCCACACCTGCTTACAGTTTTACAGGAACTCAATGTCACAGATATTGACTTGGCAGCAAAATTTAATTAATTTATGTTCTCCACGACTACGTGTTGGCCATTGTGCTGCGTGTTTGTAGAACGTGAGTTTGCCAGGCATTTCAATCGCCTGGTCGATGGGGAACAAAAGGAGAAATTCGAAATTGGGCTGTAGAAATGTGTAAACGAAACCAATGACTGGTCAAACTAGTTTAGATAAAAGGGAGACTGCACTCAAGTCAAGGGCACTAATTGGTCAAATGCAGTGAAGGACAAGAGAGGACCTTGCATTTGTCAATGGTATACAATGTGGGTAAATTAGGGAAACATCAAATATAGGTCCAGTGCTTTAAACTCACTACACACTCACAATAAAAACTGAAAGAAACTATAAATACTTGTATATATTTTAATTATTTTTTTTACACTCTTGCAGAGAGTATAATTGTCCAAATGTTTGTAGCGCTTAGAAAGAAGCATCTCCGACCACAGCTAAGGTTATATAGCCATGTCCGCCTGTATCTATGCTATCTCCTCCGTCAGTTTTAAAGCTATCTCGACCAAACTTTGCACGAAGTCTTTAGGTAAACACGCAGCACATTTGTCGGAACCGGTCGGATCGGACGACTATAGCATATAGCTGCTATAGGAACGATTGGTCGAAAAAGTAGTTCTAGTGAAGAAAAACTTTTTGGTTTTTAATCGTAGCGTCTTTATGACTTCCAGTTATGAAGTTCCAGTTATCTGTTTCCACACAATTTTGGGCGAGTTTGATCAAAATCTAATCTAAAATCTATCGTATAGCTGCCATATAACCAACTGGAAAGCAAGAGGTTGTGTAGGTTCCAGGTTATCCAGCTCTAATTACAGATCCAGCTCATACGACTAGTTCGCTCATCATTAGCAGCTATCGATGCTCAATGGGAGCGCTCATACTTCATCTCTAACTCACACACGCACACATTTAGCTCTTGCCCATTCTGCGATATTCATTATTACACGCAACACGACATCTGCAATAAACCTGAATATGAATTCTCATCTAATTTCTGTTTTACATTAAATTACTAAAGTGGCTTAAATCGCCACATGCTTAAAGTAGTGGCGCCATCCTATGATGAGTTTGGAAAAAAACTCAGCTACATAATATTGTTCAACGCTTTTTGGAATGAAAATTATAAAAAAACTTTATTTATTTACATTATACCAGCAGCAAGGGTATATAAACTGCCAAACCGAAGTTAGCTTTCCTCTATTTTTTTTATTTCGTTTCATTTAATGTGTTATAAACGGATAATAAGAACAACTCTATGACTAAATGATCATGATTTTAGAACGTCTTTTTTCTTCTTTGTAGAAAAGAATTCTAGACTAGACTAGAATTCTAGTTTCGAGAAGATTATAAAGTTTAGTAAGCAAAGCGGGTCCTCATTTGCATTTGGTGGATGCTCCCTGAGGCAGCTTCGCTCTCTTTCTGAAGTTTTTTCACATTATCATGAATGCTTTCACATTATCTGAAGCAAACTTAATCGCCATTTCCTGCACTTGACGAATCCTGTCCTTAGTAGTTTGCCTTCGTAGGACAAACTAACGTCCACTGCCATTGGAAGAGACATAATTGTTTTTCGGCTGGCGACTTCCATGGATGCCAAAAACTTCAGACATATGTATCTTTTGCATATCTGCATCCCCAAGTGAACAATAAATTCAAGTTAAAAATTAATGTGAAAAATATCACACAATAGCATTTATTTAAGAAGTATCTTTAATATTCTTAGTATTCTGTAAGAAATTGCCGCCTGGGCGGGCCACCCCCCGCTCCTCCCACACTACGCTACTGCCTACAGCCGCATATCGTTCCTGGAACTCTTCCTCGCAAATATTGTAGTCCGCGGAACTTTAAATGGCAATTAGTTACTTTTACTACCAAATCGTTTTAGGAACTTCAACCACTTCCAGGAAATAATAAAATAATGGGTACCACATTTGACATCATCCATTATCGCGTCCATATAGGCCATAAACTAGAGATAAAAATAGACCGAACTGCGTTTTAAAAATACACTATCGAAGCCTTAGTTCGCGGGCTATGGGTATCTTTGTACAAGCAATTGCCTTTGAGCAACATTGACCATTTGGGTATCTGGAGCTTCTCCAATATTATGAAATTAGTCCTTTGATTAAAATTCGTCAAATCCACTGAGAAAAATCAAAATTCTGTCGAAAAATGTCTTAGATGAACAAACCGCGATACGCTAAGATGCCTTCAACCGAAGTATTCAAATGAAATTACCTGTTTTTCTGCTGATAATGAAGCAATTTACTCATAAGATTAATTCCATAATTTTGGTGAAGCTGGTTTTGCCTAAATGGCCAATGTTGCTCTAAGGCAATTGCTACTACAAAAATGCCTATAAACCGCGAACCAAGGCTTCGTTGGTAAAACTGAAAACGCCATTCGGTCTATTTTTATCTTTAGTTTATGGCCTATATGAACTCGATAATGGGTGATGTCAAATGCAGTACCCACTATCGCGGTTTTTCGATGCATGTTACCATCTCTTAAGGATACATTTTAGTGGTCAGCATCTCAATATATTAAAAATCTTACAAAATTCTATCGAGTGGTTTTCCATTAATTCCATTTTCTAAGTTAGACCTCTATGGGCGGGGTACTAACCGCTCGTCCATTGGAGGCGGGAATTTAGTATAACAATTGTGGTGACTCCCTTCATCTTTGGTGAATTTTCCCAAAACTTTTGCTCTCACCTTTCTTAAACCAGCAACAGATGTTGTAGCTGTCTGTTGCTAGTATAAATGTGCCCATTAATCGCGAACTTGACGTGCTCAAGAAAAACTGGGTATGAGGTGTTGCTCCCTGATGCCTCTAGTTTCATAATTTATTGGTCCCGTTCCCAGGCATTAAAAAAGTTGAATTTTGTGGCACTGTGTAATTCTTTGCACTTTCCAAGCAATCTCTACTCCTTTAAAATACTTTAAATCAGTTGAACTAATTGTGAATTAGACTAGATTAAAAAGAGGTTTCAATTACTGGGCGGAAAAAGTTTTGTTTTGGTACAAATAGATATAAAATCAAGTTTGGTCTCGATCGAACAACATTTAGTGTACGCCAGCTCACCCTAAAAATCGAAACTTTGAAATACATGGAAATATATGGGATGAATTTCGGATTTCCTCTCTAATATTTTTAAATTTTTATTTTAGTAAAAGTATTTGCTTTAAGCTGACTCAAGGTCAACGATTAATTTTAATTGAATACAACCAACACAATTCAAGAGATAACTCACAACATTTTTGGAATAGCAATGGTATGTCTGGTATGTCTGTTTCGGAATTGACCCCAATTCACTAATCAGCAGACTGTTTTTTTATTTCAGTGTAAACGCTATTTAATTTAGTAAAGGGAATATCTGATCATACATTTTAAATATAAATGATCCATATTTTGAGCATAGGCTTGGTCATAGTCATACCAGAACAGCAAATTTATCCCATTTTTTTATTTTATCTCTTTAAAAATAACACTTCTTGAGAGCCTTTATCTAATTAGGTGCGTAAAGAGGAATTGAATGCGCTGTAATTATGAAACTTATAAAGAAATCCCATAGAAAGGTTATGTTAAGCCACTGCCATAAACTAAATGAGTTTGATGCTGCAGATTCCTATAGCCGCTATCGGTCAATTCAAGTTGTTTCAAATAACGTGAGGAAAATGAGCTCTAAACAGTTTTATCTTAATATGAGAAAGTGCTAACTGCGACGTGGTAACCAGCGTGCATAATCCCATCACCATCAATTGTTTTATTGTCTTCCAAATCTACCCTGATGAACTAACTTCTCATTCCCAAATACCCTTTTTAATTTCCCCCAACACACTCACACACACAGTTGTACACAGAATTGAAAATTTCACACCCATACGCCATTTGAATGGCAAAGCAAATAATTCAGTTACGTGGGTGGTGTGTGAATGCGAAGCAACGTTTTGGGGTTTTGAATATAGCAACGGACACGTGGCCAGCGACATTTAACTTAACGGAGAAAGCAAAAGCAAAAGTAAGAACTGAAGGGCGATTGCATTCTGCAAATCTAAATAGAATTTATGTCCAGGAAATGTTTCAATCTACCTAAAGAAATTGAAGCACTTTATGTGCCACATGTTGCAGCTGTCGCTGTAGCTCATCACTCTCTTTAATTGTAAAATTTAAATATTTAATATGGCCACAAGAAACGTGCCACGAGCTTTAAAGTTCCTTAGTTTGAAGAGGAAGACCTTTGAAACGGCAGCCGTGTGCCAACTCATTTGACGCCTGGTCGGTCGTAACGTTTCGCCCATCCATTTCCGCCAAATGTCAGGAAATAAATTTTTAAATGTGTCTAGAAATGGCCAGAGGGAAATGGCAAAAGTGTTTGTTACATATACTAGTGTAAGCCCAGGAGATGAAACGTTAGGCGGTATGATGAACCATTTTCGTGACAAAATTTTGTAATCTGATGAAGAAATGTTCTTATTTGGTTGCTAAAAAGTTATAAAAACATACTCATGGGTTGAACCCGCCGCCATCTTTAAAATTCCAGCGGAAAATTAAATGGAACCAAGAAATTATTAAAATAATTATATTTCTGCCTCAACAGTATGGATTACTGTACATATAAACATTATACCACACCTTCAAAAGGTATACTGGATATAAACAAGATGTCAGCTCTCTTAAAGTTGATTTTTGTTGATTATTTTTTTAACAAAATTTTAAAATTTTTATTTTTTGAGTGGTTGTCTCCAACTATTCGTAATAAACTACTCATTCGGCACTTACACTGCTATGAAATTGTTAAACTCTCAGAATCAACTGAATTTAAATTAGGGGAGAAAAATGAAAGATTTGTGGATGTCGTTTGGAGTAATAACTTTGAATCTACACACAAAAAAAATCGTTGGTAAATTTAAGATTTTCCATTGGTAAATTCAACAATTTCCATCTTTCATTTTCGCCCAAAAGTTTTTCCATTTAAAAACAAAATGTCTGAATTTTTGATGTTAGTTAATAAAGAATCAAATACAAATTTTTGTGCTCTGCTGGCTGCTAGTTTGATCAATTATTTTAATATTCCGAGAAATAACGAATAAAACAAACTTATACTTTTTAAATTCAAAACTTTAACTTACTCTGCGGGGATGCGAACTCGGTGCCCTTGCAATGACTTTTTAGGGCAAGGGATCTAAGATGTTACTTGCATTGAACCTGCCTAAAAGCATACACCAATAATTGCTTGCTTGCCGCCCTGAAGACATAAATGCGATTCTTTAAAAATGGCTGAGCATTTTCGATTCATCGCTTAACAGTCTCTAAGATAACATAACCGCGCCAGCAATTGGCACAAAACCTTATTTATCAAACGGACACATGTCAAAGATAAAGAGTGTGTATTCGAAGCTTGGACCCCACACATAAGAATTGGATACAAATCATTTTAAATCCACAGTAATAGCTATTATGCAATCTTTTTCCAATATTTGCAAAAATTATTTGATGGCTTTAGTAACAATAGCAATTTTCTGTTTTTGCCTGTTTCCATCTCTTCTAGTAGACTTCGGCTATAATTTATAGCTTATAAAGAAAGTAAGACTTTTTTAAGCAGCAGGAAGAAACATTTTGTTATCCAAGGATGCAACGCATTCTTATCCCTGAGATGAAACTTTTTCTTATCTTCCAGAACAAACGCTTTCCCTTCCGCTTTATCTTCCGCGATAAAAAATGTACGCTGGGATAATATTAGTAAGGAAACAATAGCAGCTAGACAGAGAAAAAAAAGGATCAAATTCATGTTGATTGTAATCAACTTTTCAAAAATATCAGTTTTTTCATATCATTTGACAAGCAAATAATATGATTCTGATCCAAGTGAATATCATTAACTTAAATTGATATTAAATAGTTTCCGAATGATACTAAATATGTAATTATGACATGTTAAAAAACATCGATTTGAAAAATAATGTATATTTATATCGGATTAAAATGGATTTAAAAAATATAATTTTTTCTGTCGGTGTATTATGTAAAAAATTTATTTAAAAAAAAACATTTATGTGGCTTTAATGCATTAATTTTCGTGTAGAAAATTTTATAAAGTTGGATATGCCGTCGAGAGCCAGATTGCTGTAGATATTGTAAACACTTGTATCTATCTAAAGCAAATAATAAACTGAGAAGATGAAGCTCAAATGCAAGGGCGAAGCCAGGAGGATCATATCACCATACCATAATCATAGATTTTTCCCAGGAAAATGCACGTTTTCATTTATATCTTAAGTTTTCCGCTATTATTTTGAAGATTGATTCTCATTTAATTTCAAATGCATCATGATCTAATTATTTAATTTTGAAAAATATAATTTAAGAAATGTTTAACAAACTTTCAGGCAATGCTGTCCCTACCTTTTCGGAAAGCTGCCTACGCCCTTCTACAAATCTCTTTACAAGCATTTCATAAATTTAATTTAAAATTTGGCTTACTTTCCCAGATTTAATGCATTATGCGCATTTCACCAATATGCATAGGATGGCAAAGCAGCAAAATTATAAATTGGACTGAAGAGAGTTGCCAATGAAGTTATTGAAACAATGGCATTTGGGTTTAATGTTTTTTCTTAAATTTTTTTTTTAAGAAATGCCTGCGCATTTATGCCTGCGACGTCAGTACATACAATATTTTTATGCAGACACATAAACAGATTATGGCTTTATATAAAACAAGAAAGAAAGTCGGTCAAGCCCGACTGTAACATACTCTGTACCATTAACGTCGCAGCTCGCATTTGCTCACTAGTTATACGCGCTCATCTCTAAGATTCACTCTCTCTCTCTCTCTCTCTCTCTCTCTCTCTCTCACTAAGATTGCCGTTCAATAGAATGCTGTGGTGATGGGTCTGGCCGTTTTTTGCTCATAACTTGAGTATCGTTCATCCGATCTTTATCATTCCTTCAGCAAATCGATAAATAATTTTGTTTTCAAGGTATCTCTAGAAGGTACAAACTATCTTCAAAACTGTAGGAGATATGACGTTTTTTCCGAATTGCGGGGGCGGGAGGGGGCGTGGCAAAAATTGAAAATAAACTTGATCTGCCTGCAACTATAAGAAATATATTTCTTACCCATACATTTCAAACCTCTATCTCTTACCAACTCTGAGATCTCTTCGTTCATACGGACGGACGGACAGACAGACAGACGGACAGACGGACATGGCTATATCGAATCGGCAGTTGATGCTGATCAAGAATATATATACTTTATAGGGTCGGAAACGATTCCTTCTCCCTGTTACATACTTTTGCACAAACTTAATATACTCTATGTACCTTCAGTACAGAGTATAAAAATATAAATAGCAAATCACTCAGTTTTATTAAAGCTAAAGTGTGTGTGCCACGGGAAAACACGGCTTGTGCCCACCTGCGCCAAAAAGTCAGCACTAAACAAATTTAGCAAGTGTGTGTGTGAGTGAGTGTGAATGTGTTGCTAAGTATTGAGCTTTTATTTACGAATGCTGCAGACCCCAGGAAACTTCATTTCCATATTTTGATAATGGTAAAACACCGTTGATTAGTTTTTGTAGTGCTACAAATAAAATGTCAGTTTAAAAAATATGAGCTAAATATTCAAGCCTTAATAGCTATGATTTCAGATCACAATGAACTAATTTTTAAAAGGCCTTGCCGAAATAATTTGTATTGCTAAGTTTAAAGTTAGTCGGATTGGGAATATAGCTAATTTCGGCATTGAATTTTCACATAGATAAATAAATAAACAAATGCATGTAAATACCGCGCACTGAGAATTTTACCTGAAATTCAACTCTTATCACCCTCATTCCAAATCAATGTCATATGAATAAATGGATATCATAACTCTTATTCCTTGTATACTATTGATCCAAACCGCTCTTTATTTTTTATCTCCCTCAAGAAAACCCAAGGAAAAGCATAAATTGTACGGATATTCAGGTCAGAGAGTTTAAATCAGAGTATCCACCCGAAACCACAACCGTTATTTTTAACATTTCTTCGCGTTTTGTGGATTTTTTTTATAGCTTTTTTAAGTATGCTGCGAATTCGTCGGTTTCGCTTAACAATAAGTTGTGTTTAGAAATTGAATGTGTCATCCCAGCCTTAGTATCATAACCATATTATTATAATGTAAAAACGAGAAAGCAAAGCATACTTCGTCAGTGTCCAAGTTTTAATAAACTTGAAAAAGCTCGCTACAACGGTTATCGATTTCGACCAAATTTCGCAGATCAGTTTAAAAACATATAATATTAGTAATGACCGAGTTTAAGAGCGCTAACATTGAAAACAAAAAAGTTTTTCTTACTAAAACCTATTTTCCGACCGATCGTTTCTATGGCAGCTACAAGAAGTAGTCATCGGATCCGGGCGGTTCCGATATATTACCAGAGTGCAGCCAAAAGAGGACTCTGTGCAAAATTTCATCTCGATAGCTTCAAAACTGAGGGACTAGTTGGATTAGAAACGGACAGTCGGACAGACAGACAGACGCACGGACAAAGCTCAATCGACTTAGCTCGTCATGCTGATCCAGAATATATATATTTATGTGGTCGGAGATGCTTCCTTCTATGCGTTTCAAACTCTGGGCAAAATTATTATACACTTTTCAAGAGTATACAAATAAAACAAGCCCGACTATAACATACTATGTACCCTTACCCTCGCATTTGCTCACGAGGAGAGAGAGATAGAGAGAAACTTAGAGAGCGCACCGCGCTGAGCGCTCTATCTCTCTCTCACTAAGATTGCCTCTCTTGGACGGAATGTTGTGGTTATGGGTGGGGGGAGTTAACTGGCCGTGTTTTGCTCATAACTTGAGTATGGTTCATCCGATCTTTATCATTCCTTCAGCAAATCGATAAATAATTTTGATTTCTATATATCGAACCATCTATCATCAAAACTGTAGAAAATATGACGTTTTTTCCAAATTGCGGAGGCTGGAGGGGGCGTTTCAAAAATTGAAAATAAACTTGATCTGCCTGCAAGTATATGAAATATATGTCCCATACAACCTATATCTCTTACCATCTGTGAGATCTGTGCGTTCATACAGATGGACAGACAGATGGACAGACAGACAGACGGACAGACGGCGGCCCGGGCGGGCGCCGGCGGCGGGACCACCCTGCCGCCCTACCGGTACCTGGCCGGATAAATAAGTAAGAAAGTTACACAAACGTGGCAAGTTCTATAAATTCTTGGAAGGTATTCGATATGGAATTTTGAATCATCTGTCATCTTGACGAACGTAACAGAGTTAAGACTTTTTCATTGCTGGAGGAAAATACGCACATGAGCGTAACTCAGTTCTTATCTTCTTGATAACTGTTAATCTTACATTTTACTAAGTTTATGTGAGTGAAAAAGCTCTATCTAAAAGATCACAAATCGGTGTTTCCAAATAAAAATAAAAAAGGGTTGAACGTCGAAAATCTATACTTTGGATTGGATTTATGCGACTAAATTTCGATTTTTATTCTTAGTTTTTTTATGTTACAAAATTTTAAAACATATATTGACATGATCAGCCAATATATATTTTATTAGTGTTTTTTTGATTTGTTTGTTGAGCTTAGAAATTGCTATTTTTGGCGTCAACGACGATCCAGATTTGTTTAAAAGTGTCATAGCTGGGGATGAAGTATGATTTTCACGTCGAAACCAAAGACCAATCATCCCAATGGGCAATGAACAAACCTCATATATTGGACACTCTTTTTACACCGAATGGTTTTACTGATTCACAGGTGCAAACTGGCTCTGAACTGAATTGCTTATTTGTTTCGTGAAAAGAACCACGAACCAATCCGGTATTTTTTCAAATAATCAGTACTGAGCCACAAACTACTAAATTATAAAACTTTTATTTAAGTATTTGATTTTTATTAGAAAATTTATTAAAGGAAATATATTTTTTTAAATATAATTTTTGGGCCGATATCTTTAAAATATCCTGTACGTGTCACATAAATTTACATTGTACTCCGTTATTTGTTAGTTTATGTGACAGATAGGGCTATCTAGCAGATAAGAAATCGGCCCTTAGTGTTCAAAAAAACATTGAATATTAAATTTTATTGAGAAATATTTTAAGCACTTGGTAAAAAAACACAGATTATGTAATCCGGTTTTAATGCCAATCTAAATGTATATTTATTTGTGATTGGAACCGAATAAACTAATCACTATCTAACCATGGCGCATAGACACGAAAGACGTAGCTTATAAATGTTGCTAAACTTTTCTAAATCTGACAGCAAAATGACAAATATAGTTTCCACCGATCTTATTCCAAAATTTTAAACTTTCACCGGTTAAATCTAAACCCAAACGGCAATGATTATTTTTGAGAAGCTTTTTCATGTACAATTGTACAATTTTTTTTACTTATTCACGCCATTATAAATTCTACAAGAATATACAATTTATTGCTATTCTCTTATTCTAAATTATTCCAAGTATGAATCAAACTTTCAAACAATATAAAAATATATATATAATATTAAAAGAAGGTTTTGTCACGCGGGCAGTCTTACATTATTAAATAATAACCAGCTAGCGTTCATTAAGCTGTATAAAAATGTCGATATCAGCTAGATCAAGCACCTATAGCTGCCAAAGTAATCATTCAGAGCGAATAAAGTTAGTTTGACTTCTAAACTTGATACGATTGGCTTTCCTATTATTTATTTTTTGAAAATTAATTTTGGGTCGACAAATTCAAATGAGGATCAAACCAGAAATGCTTGTTTGCTTATGGAAATTATGGAAAAATAGATTCAATTAAAGGAAAAAGAAAACGTTCGAGCACAAAATGGTAGTGAATTGTTTTGCCTAAGTCTGTACATTCTTTTCAACTTGATTTAAAAACCACATTCCCAGGCTTACGAAAACAGGGAGTAAATTCTAGTCGCACCTTGAAAACTGAAAGCATTTAAACTTGTTGAATTTGTGCCTGAGCCTGCTCAGTGGGAGCCAGGTAGCCCGGCAACCTGAATGTCCCAGCTGAAGGTAAAACGTGCGAAGGACACACACGACGCGAAGAAGACGAGACGCTGCATAAAAATCCATGACAAAATGTAACAGATTGGCCACCGAGCCGCAGCCAAGGCAAGGGCAAGGCACAAGGATATGGTCAGAGTCTGTGGGGCCCGGGCAAAGCTCAGAGAGACAGAGAAAGAAACGGTGAAAGAAAGAGAGAGAGGCACGCCTGCATATTTAATCCTGTTGAATTTTATTTGTTTCCGTGTTGCTGCTGCTGCTTCACGCTCTACTATTTTTATGGCTTTTTATCTGCCTGATGATTTTGCATGCTCTTTGTTGGCAAATAGACACACATCCCCGCTTTCCCCCTCCACTTACATAAACATCCATGAGGGGAGGGCACAAAGCCTAGGACATAATTTTAGCTATTCATTCTCCGTGTGACATTTTCAAGATGCACATGTGCCACTATTTGAGTTTCTTCATTTCTGGACAAGATATTTGTGTTCGAATACCTTTTGACCAGGTCGCAGTTGAAGGTTATGTAAATATATATCAAGTGCAATTTCATATTCTTGTTGAAGTGCGAATGAATGGAAAGTGAACAAACAGCCAAGTTTACTTGAGAGTTGGCAGCTTGAAGAAATAGATGAAAAGGTTTTTACAACACAGAATGTGAGTACTGGGGCTGGGCTAAACCAAACAAAATAACCAGGCTAATACGAAAAAAAATATGAGAAAAATATAAATTCAAAACTAAATGTGTTGTTGTGGATCAAAATATGTTAAGAGAGCAGTTTGATATGTCGGTGGATTTTTGATTTTTTCGCATTGACCAAGCTGCGTCGCTTATTTTGACCGAGCTGAGTCGCTCAGTTATAGTTTGACAACCTTTTTAATTTCGATGAAACTGACCAGAATTGAATTTTCTGTGCTTTTTTTCTGGATAGCTTTACAGAGGATAAAAACTTGTTGAGAATTTAATTTAATTTCCAATCCACAGATATGTGTCCATTCCAACAATGTAAGATCTGCCAGTAACCCTATCATTGATGTTCCAAAATCAATCAAATTTTCTTCCCAGTTGAGTATAAAATTTTCTTGAAATCGGAATTTGATCATCTCACTCTTGGATTGAGAACGATAAACTAGAAATGAGAATAAGCCGTTGTAAATCAGTTTTTGACAACGTATGTGCTGGAGAAAAATATAGGTCAACGCGACCACGGCCATCCCTATCACCCATATCAGACCATGTTGAATACTTTTTCTTTTTCAAGATAAAGCGCTGTAATAAAGCTAGTATTCCTTCAATAAGTACTTAATCAGATTTTTTAAGATTCTTTTAAATATATTAAACTGATTAAATCTGATCAATTTAAGGTGTTTGTTAATAAAGGTTTCTTAATTAGAGATTTTCCACTACTTAAAAGAAACAAAAGATATTATACTCTGTACCAAAGGTGCACAAAGTATATTAAGTATCATTTCCGACCCATTAAGTATATATATTATTGATCAGCTTCAACAGAAGGGTCGTTATAGCCATGTCCATTTGTCCGTCAGGCTCTGTCCGTCTGTATGTACGAGGAGATCTAAGGGCCGATTTATCATGATGAAGTTTTTGTAAATCTAGGTGGATTTGCTGCATTTGCGTTGCTCATGCACTAGGCTAACCATCTTGGTGGACTTTTTAGCAATGTACTTCATCCTCAATGATTTGAAAACAATGTACATGACAATGCGCCCATATGGTCACACTGTAAAATATTCGAAAACTAAAAACAGCTAAGTCTGAATTGTTAACAAGTAAACCAAAAATGGCAAATATTAGAAGTGCCTTTTGTAAACAAGACACCTGCAGACTTTGCTGAAGAGACAGATGCGCATACTTATTTTCCTGGTTCATTGCTTAAGCTAAGTTTACACGGGGCAATAATTTGGCCAAATTTTGATGTCGATTCAGTCCCTTCCCTAGTTGTGTCCATAAAGAACCATTTCCCTATTAAAAATAAAGGACACGATGGACCTTAAAACCATTTAAGTTTTGCAGAACGGGATTAACCGAACTCTGTCGTGCCTTCTCTACCGCTTTTTACAAATCACAGATAGCTATTGTATCAACTATTGCATCATTGGATGCCACCATAACTATTCGCTGTTAATTAATTTAAATGTTCCCGCCAAGTTGAATTTGTAAACAAAACAACTAATGATGAGCGCTTTTTTCGCACTTGCTATCGGCGAAATAATGTGCAGAGATTTCGCACACATTTTGCAAGTATCTCCGTACCAAGCTTAAGTCTCCTAATAAAACACGAGAGATTTGAAACCAAACCGAAAAAACTTCTGGGACACCGAGAATTGGTTTCGTGTTGAAATTGGGTTGGAGGAGATTTTCGTGACACCTCCGTATATCTGCTGGTGTGGCGGCTGATTTGAGAATAAAGGTCTTTATAGATGATGGAGTTACGCACATACCAGGGTGCCAGCAAGTCCAATTTTTTAGCATTGGCAACAACAGCTCGTTTAATGTGGTCAGACCAAGTAAGTCTTCTATTCAGTGTTTTGCCCAGGTACCTGATGGAGGGCGAATGTGGTATGACGAGAGCTCGCAAATAACCGTCCACGCTTTATTCAGTGCGATCAGCCCATACACGCACACAGGTACTCCAGTCACAACCACGATCACATTTGTAGAAGACACTTTGGAAGTCAGCTTTCGGCAAAACGGTCAGTGAAAGACATGAGCAAAACTGAAACGAAAAAATCGCTCTTTGGAAAGTGTCTTTTTGCAACCTCTTTTCGTTTTGTCTGTTACAGAACAGTTTTTTGCGGGCTCTGGGTATGACTGAGTCTTTCAGCCTCTGTGCATTGCCGCTCTTTATGGCAAATATGCAGTGCTGACTTTTTCCGGGTTGACAGCAATATTCCAGCGGGACGCCCAAGCACTGAAGCCGTTCAAAAAGGCTGACGCTCTACTGGTGATGGGGCTGGAAGCCAGGACGGCTTTGTCATCAGCATAAGTGGCTATCAGTGTGTTTTGGACTTCTGCAACCGGCAAGACGGCGGTGTACAGTATTCTTCCTGAAAGTTAGAAAAGATTCAACAACAAAAGTCTCAAATATGAAACATTAAAGTAGAGCAATTTAAATCGTATGAAACCATTTTGCATTCAAGTGTTGAAACCATTTTTCCTCCTTTTATAAATATGTACAATCAGTAAAATGTTTTACTTTAAAGTCCCTCATGATTTTTCATCTCCTCTGCTCGGTCAGCGCTTTCGTGTTGCTGAGTAAGTGGTCCGATTAATGGACTTACAAGTAGAGTAAAATATTGGCATTAAGTTGCCTTGACTTTAAGCTGGCTAAAAGCGCATTGAGCCGCAAGCTTATTTGAAGCTAAAGTGGTTGGCACAATTCCTCCCCCAAGAGATTGAAATTGCTGCCCGGTCATCAGCAACAGGCAACCTCATCAACCACATAATCATCTTCTTCACTTGGTGGAGGTGTATTTGGTGAGGTTCCACTTCTCCGATAACACAAATCGCCTTACAAACACGTTTCGAGAATTCCCTTTCATGTCGTCTGTCCACGCTTTTCGCCTCCATAGAAATTCTTGAGTTACTTGACTGCAACAAAGCATAAAAATGGTGCCAAAAACTTTTCGCCACTTATTTATAACAAATTTGTACTTAATCAGTTGAAAGCGTAGCACAAAAAAATAACACAACACAAAAAAACTTTGCTCTCTGTGGAATGTCTGTAAATGACTGGCAGTTTGTGTGTTTTACCACAACCTCAACACAAAAATAATGCTAGTAATTTCAAATGCATTAAAATGCTAAGAGAAAAAAAAAGAACAATGGAAGGGATAAAAACCCCAAATACTGACTGTACATGAAAATGAGAATAGACAAGGACAAGGCAGATGCCGATGAGAAAGCAGTTTACTCAAGCGATAAATAGATGGAAATTATATTTTGATGCACTCCATTTTGGTGAGAAAATACTGGGTACGTATTAGGTTAGGTTGCTCGGTAACGGCATATGTCAGGTCCCCCAAAGCCAGACTGGCCAGACCACCCACATTTTGAAATAACCGTTTTCCCAGCCTTGATTTGTTCCTTGCCTGGAAAGCATCAGTTGCCAGGCACTCAGAAGAGAGTGATAGATCTCTGCCTAAAAAACGCTTCGCCAAGTTGGGAAACCAAATAAGAGCGGTGTCTGTAGCTCTTTAAGACAGTATTCTCGCTTCTGTGTCCTCTTCCGTGATGTAAGCCATGAACTAGATATGTGTCCGAATTTTTACAGATATGTCTTGTGCCTACATAGAAAAAAACTATGCGATAAATTCTCTCTATTAATCTATTAAATCTCAGTTAAAGACTGGAGTGAGCTTAAAAAATCAACCTCCACTTACGGGGTATTCTACCCAATTCAAGCTTTTAAGGCTTGGACCAAGCCTTTCAAACTTGTATCTTTCTAAATGTGATTACTTTAATCCCTTTGCGATGAGAAATCAAGCAGAGCCTTAGCTAGAATCATGCTGAACACACGTGAACCAAAACAGGGGCGAAGACGACTTTTGGCGAGTGTCACTAAGGCCACTATTCTATATGCGGCGCCAATCTGGCATCCTTCCATGGTGTTCTCTAGCTACATAAAGGGCGTAAGTGGGGCGTACTGTCTGAGTGCGCTCAGGATCTCTTTAACGTACCGTACGGTGTCAGTAGATGCTGCTTTGGTCATTGGCGGGATGATTCCACTTTGCGAGCTGGTCACAGAAGCAAATGAGAGGTACACAAGGCTTCACGGTTGAGTGGCGCAGTTCTACCTAACAGGGTTATACATCAGCAGGAAGCGAGGCAGCGGAGCATTGAGAAGTGGCAACACCGTTGGGTCCTATCCACTAAGGGTCGCTCGACCCATAGCCTAATCCCGAAGTTATTGCCATGGCTGTCTAGAAAACACAGTGAGGTGAACGGCTGTTTTAGAAGCTACCTGAAAAGAGTCGGCCATGATGATAGCGAGGAGTGCACATGCTGCGAAGAAGACCCTGTGGAGGACAACAGGCACGTCTTGTTCGTGTGTAAAAGGTTTCACGCTGAAAGGGCGGAACTATCCAGTATGATGGGCGGTAATATAGCCGAACATAGTTCGCAGCTACCATTATGGCTAAGCTTCGGAGACTGGATGAGCAACGAAGAACCAGGAAGTAATTTTTACTTTCCTGCTAACTTACTTTCTACCTTGACCACAACTCGGCGTCAAATATATCAATCAGCCCTGAGCGCTTGCACTATTGACTCACAGTTTTACCGATTGATTGATTGATTGCCTGATCAGCGTAAACGTTTGGCACGCGCCTTAATTAGAGAGCTTAATCCGCTGAGGTTTTTGGTTAGCCTCAAAGAAAAACTTCCGTTTTTTGTTTGTTTACTTTTTGCCTTATGGTATTCGATTTTTAATGAACTTGCATTTAAATTGATGCTGTGTTTTCTCTCGCTTTTGTGCTGTTGTGGAAATGGTATGAGGGGGAGGTGGGCAGCTGGGAAAGTTGTTTGATTTATATAGCGTGCCCGCATTGAAATGGAAATTGAAATTGTATGTCAACCTTGAAATGCTTAACAAGCGTGGCGAACATCTGTTGATCTCATTTTCTAGAGTGAGTCAGTCCAACGGATATTCAATTTGTAATTTATTTACATTTTAAAATGCAGTGAAAGAGGCAGCCAAATATGTCAATTAGAAATATTGAATCAGGTGGAAGGCTATAGGCCTGGAAGTGATGCCATGGTGGCCAAAAAATTATTTTCTTTTTTCATGCAAAATAAAACACCTTCAAGTCCAAATTAATATTTTAGTTGGTCCTTAAGGCTGATTTCTGGTTATGGAACAGAACAACAAGAAATGTTCAAAGCTCAATAAAATTGTACAGAAATAACATCATTCAATGCATGGTATGCTACAGACAGAAGGAAACATTTCTGAGCTTATACAGCTTATATGTTCTTGTTCAGCATCAACAGCCGAGTCGATATAGCCATCTCCATCTGTTCTTCTGTTCGTCCGTCTGTACAAACACCTAGATCTCAGAGACTAGAAGAGCTGGAGAACACGAATTTTAAAAATTTGTCATCAAGTTTATTTAAAATATTTTTTACAAATTGCAAAAGTTGCAAAAATCTTAATTTTTGAAGTTACTTAAAATTACTAGAATTAGTATTTTTAAATATATTTAAGATAGTAAATTTTTGTTTATTTCTTTTAAAAATCGCAAACTTTGTTCAAAAAATCAAAAGCTTGAGTTCAGCAATTCAATAACGCCCTCTTTTGTAGTCGTAACCTAATGAACTTTACGTCAAAAAAATCTTTGAAGGAAAAATAACTCCCATACGATTTGGGTAGTTCTTGGGTCGATTTATAGAGCACATGGGATATAATCGAAATTAAAGCTGGACTATTTTCCGCTTTCTCGTTTTGAAACTTCAAAGTAGAAAACCTGATATTGGATTTGAACTAAATCTTGCAAAAAATCTACACATCTTACCAATTATAACTGAAAAAATTGTCATTATTTGATAAATCGTTAATCAGTTGGTGGTGATTCGAAATGATTTTCGTGTGCTGAACACGAATCTGTTTTCAGAAATATTCCCTCACGTCGAGATGCTTAGTAATTTAAGCTTAAAGTTGCAAAAATTGCCCATTTTGACCTTTTTTAGGGGCGAAGTGTGAAGGACATAATCTCTTGTTTTGGCTCTCTTTGGTAATATCGAATAGTACTATTTCATAGCAGTGAAATAAATTGTCGCAAACAATTCAAAGATTTTCTCAAGCGAAGATATAACTTTTCTAATACATATGCTGAATGTAATATTATTTTTCAAAGCCCATAAATAAGTATGCAATGGGTGTTGTTCAAAATTTACTATATTAAATTATATACAAACGAATAGCCTGCTGTACGGTTTTTGCAAGGCATACCTTTGGGCACATTTACCTAAAATGGCATATTCTCCCATAAAAAATCGTATAACTGTTTGTGATAGTTTATTTTAAAGTTAAGGAGTAGTTATTTCCGATAATTCCAAGGAGAGTCAAAACAAAAGTGTAGGTTCCCCACAAAGCGCGTCTAAGCAGGGTCAAAATAGTCATTTTTGCCACTTTAAGTACAAATTACTAAAAGTCTCGACTTGATGGACCATTTCTAAAAACAGATTCGAGTTTGACTGCCTCCTGCGTCGAGGATTTTTTGACAACTTGACCACTTTCATCGGTTTTATTATCTATGTTGGGTTCTCTCTTAAAACTATAATAAAATTATAGATAAATTTTTGTATATTCCAGCCATGGTCTTTGCACGAATGCTTTACACTTTAGAAGGTAGCGCACTGTTGCCTTACCATTTGTTTAATACAATTAAATTTAATTCTTATAACTAATTTAAGCAAAGTTTTTCCAACACTATCAGAAAAGTCATTCTTATGCCCTTGTAGAGGGTATATTGAAATTTTCCAGATGCTTGTAACGCATAGAAGGAATCGTTTCCGACCACATAAAGTATATATATTTTTGATCAGCATGACGAGCTGAGTATATTTAGCCATGTCCGTCTGTCCCTTCGGCTGTCCGTCTGTTTCTATGCGATCTCCTCCGTCAGTTTTAAAGGTATCTTAACCAAACTTTGCACGAAGTCTTTTGGTACAAAGACGTTGCACATTTATTGGAACCGGTCGGATCGGATGACAATATCATATAGCTGTCATAGGAACTACCGGTCGAAAAAGTAGTTTTAGTGAGAAAAACATTTTTGTCTTCAACGCGAACGTGCCAAAACCTCGTATTTATAAGTTTTCTTTGCTTTTACACACTCCACCAAGTTTGATGAAAATCGGACAACTATATACTATAGCTGCCGTACAAAAAATACGTTTGAAAAAAAGTCTTAGTAGGAAAAACTGTTTCCTGTTCCTGTTGTTTTCAATGCTATCGCTCCCAAATTTGTTACTGATCAATATTATATGCTACCATACAATTCTGCCGAGTTTGATCCAAATCGGATGAAAAAGTAGTTCTAGTGAAAAAAACTTTTTTGTTTTCAATGGTAGCATCTTTATACTTTCCAGATAGGAATATTATCGGTTTCCAATAATTTTGTCAAGTTGTAGGAGCCAGCTGACTAATTTGTTTACTTTGACTCAAGCATGGCCCACTGTGCCACTCCAACATTACAAACCAAATTGTGTTCATCCATTCTGTGGCCGCGAACGCAAAGCAACAGACATGCATATCAGCAGTTCACTTCTCTCGCATTTACAAATCGTCCCGTCTCTCTTACTCTTACGCAGTATATGGGACGGAAAGGTTTCGGTTGTTTTAGCGAGCGCGTTTTCTTGTATGTGAAGGAGGAATAAGCGAAGATCAGACGATTTTACCGTTGTAATTCGATGGGAGACTTTTTGTTCTCTGCTCTGTCTGCGCTAAGCAACGAATTGGTTCAAGGGCAAGCAGACGCGTGGCACACGTAAAATTTTGATTGCAATTTAAAAAGCAAGTGACTAACGCTGATCAAGCAGGGAGGTTATATAACCAAAAAATCGTTCAGTTGTACCTGCCCCAAGCTTCCTCGGGTTACCCAGTCTGAATCTACTTCTGTGCTCAGAGATTGTGGAAGATAGAACCGTGAATACAGTGTGCCAGGTGATATTTTGTGGTGAAATGATTTTAGTGAATGGAAACTGATACCCCCTTGTTACAGCGCGCCACAAGACTTTGTCACCGGCCGGTCTCTGCCCACCGCGCTTTCGCGCCTGCCTCCACCTGCATATTGCGAGGCCGGTCGGTGCATTTTTATGCTGGCGAAGATTTGGTCCACATTTCCTTGGTGGAACCGCTCGAGCGTCAAGTAATTCCTTGGATCTAGACACAACCGCAGCTTGCACGCTTGCCACCAGCGATTTCATACAAACGGACAGCAACTACAAGGCAGATTTGAACGATCGGCGTTTATAGATGCCCAGAGGAGCACCCTCACCCCGTTAGGGCTTACGGAGCCCACAGTTTGGTCTAAAAGAACACGAAGGAGAGCCGCAGTACCAGCCAAGAAAGCATGCTGTCTCCCTCTCAAAAGAGAGCGCTCAGCTATTTGTGGCGTTGCCATCTTTAAATTTCCTTAGTCCACTTAAAATTTTTATTATTTTTTTTGCTACATATATTTGTATGCGTTTTAAAGTAGCTTACGTAGCTAAAGTAAAGTAATTGAATCAACTGCTGAGTATGCTAAACGATTAGAAGCAATAAGTACCCGATTGCGGTATATACTTTTAGTATTAGAATTTGATTTTGTCCACAGCAAACATCGTCAGCGTATCGATGGGCCCAACGAGCACGAATCGTTATCGTTATCGTTATCGTTATCGTTATCGTTATCGTTATCATTATCATTATCATTATCATTATCATTATCATTATCATTATCATTATCATTATCATTATCATTATCATTATCATTATCATTATCATTATCATTATCATTATCATTATCATTATCATTATCATTATCATTATCATTATCATTATCATTATCATTATCATTATCATTATCATTATCATTATCATTATCGTTATCGTTATCGTTATCGGTATCGTTACCGCCCCATTTCACTTTATTTCGTATTCTATCCTTACAAACCGAGTTTCAAACCAATCAGACGAAAAATAATTTTTTGCCTACGGAATTTTCCGGGCATTTTCACGCCTGCAGGGCGGATTTTCCGACATTAGAAAATAACATTTCACTTTATTTCGTATTCTATCCTTACAAACCGAGTTTCAACTCAATCGGATGAAAAATAGTTTTTTGCATGCAGAATTTTCCGGCCATTTTCCTCCTGGTCGGATTTTCCAAATTCGGGAAAATACGTGTCGAATTATTTCGCGTACTATGCTTACAAACCAAATTTCAAGTCAATCGGATGAAAAACAAACAAATTTTTCCCATACAAACTTTTCCGACGCTTTTCCGACTTTTCCGGTTGGAATTTTCCAAAACCCCGTCTTAGTACGCACTTTCACCACTAATGGAAACTCTTGTCCAAATTTCAGCCTTCTATCTCTTACCGTTTGCGCTCTGCGTTGCTTGCCAATCAGTGAATCAGTCAGTCAGTCAGTCAGGACAAACTGTTTTATATGTAGAGTAGAAGTAGATATACGTTTCCTACATGTAAACCCCAATGGTATAGCATTACAGCAGATTGGAGTTTAATTTGAATTTTATTTAATTTGTCCTGCATATATTTTTGTTATAGATTTCTTAGGTCATATTCTCTATTCAGACATCATGAAGTTTTCATATAATATTCCCTAGATATAAGTCTCATATCTATATATATAAGTATTTTACCTTTAAAATATCTAAGGCAAATGAAGTTCCTTTATGGTTGCGTTAGAAATAAATGAATTATAACGTTTATCTGAAATGATTCGGTAGTTATCTTTTCGTCGGCTCGTCGCCGGTACAACATGGAACCACAAGCATGTATAGTAGTTGAATGATCAGTTAAGGGATCTAGCAAAGGGGTGGCCAGAAAATTGTTTAATGCGCTACCAAGGTAGGGTGGGTATAGACTAGGGTATAATTTACATCCTTAATACCCTAACTGCTGATCTGTCATCCTTACGGTCCCCGCCTCAACATGTGTGGTATCTCTATTTTTTTGTGTAATACCCCAGTTTTGATTGTCTTGTAGTTTTCCGTTAAGTGCACTTATTATTGTGATAGAGTGTCGTATAGAAGGACGAGGAAAGAACCCACACCCCATCCGGCGAGCAGAGACCGAAGAATACAAGAAGTGCACGACCTCCAACCTCCTCTATTCACGAGTAAAAGGAAATTTTATTCTCGCTACGCACACGCTACAAAGTTTGGTCAAAATCTAATAAATATATATAGTAAATGTTTAGCTAATAAAGGTTTGATGTATAACTAACTTTATTGAATATAACTTAAGCTAACAATCATCGTTGAGTCGAACGGAGCGAAGCGAAACCAAGTCAGAAACTGCGCGCCAGGGATGGCGCATGTGCTGTCGTTCTGCTACCGCGTTAGGGATCGTGCACGATGAATAGTGTGACCAGAGGTGGCCAGGGCTGCCACAAATGTCAAAGTAGTGGCGTTATCAATTGCTGAGTTTGGAAAATTTATCAACTAGGAATGTTCGACGAAAATCATTTAAAACCTTAATTTATATATTTTTATATAATTATACAATTTTTTTAAATGTCAAATAGATTAACGTTTCACTGGAGTTTTCGGAGTTCCAAAGCAAAAACATGCAAAAGCGCATACCTTACGCTCTGGTGGAATATTCAGAAAAAATTATAAGCCATGTGCCA
>JBAMBO010000947.1:0-33632 GCA_037044535.1 Lordiphosa magnipectinata
CACTTCGAAGAAAACTAGGTCGACTTTATTTGTGAAGTGACAATAATAAGACCGACTTTTAGATCATATGGAAGGAAAACCGCACACATTCTGTGGTGCCAGAATATGAGGTGCGAAAGTAGAAATAGCTAAAAACATAAAAAGGTGGCTAAAAAAAAGTTGCTCAAGTTGTTCAATTCAAATAAATCTTACAAAAAATCTTACAGTAAGTAAAATAAGACAATGCGGTCTGCAAACCACTCTGGAGTCAAAATCTTTAAGATTTTTGGGAGCCCGAGTCGAACCGGAATCGCCGCACAAGCAATCATAAAATAAAATTGAAGGTTGTAATTTGGTCGTAATCAGCACAGTCCACACTTTCCAAATAATATTTAATAATAAAGAAACTAAAAACTCTTTAAACCATCCTTATGCTTAAAAACAGGGCAACTCGCAGGTTATTAACTTTTTTTTTTTATAAAAACATATTTATTTGCAATTTAGTTACCTTAGATCTAAATTTTTTACAACTTACTGTTACTTCTAATAATAACTTATATTGTAGTGATTAATAATTTCATATGTTTTATGTTATTTGTATGTTGGATTTGCTGTATGTGTGTACTTAAGAGTTAGGATTTTAACTTTAAGATTTTAATGTGTTTCCTAGAAAATATTTAATAATTATGTATTAGTTAAATTGTAATTTTGATCTATAAGTAAATATAAGTGTAAGGATATGTGTCTATAATTCATTAGAGGTAATTTGTGGTTTGTTCAAGTACCGGTAAATGTATAACTATGTATGTATGTATAAACAGGTGAGTGAAATAATAGCGTAAGATAATAGGTTTTTATTGTGGACGAGGTGCAACTATATCCTTCGATTTGCCAGATCGGTTGGGCCGGTTATTAAGCGAACAGGTTTAAGCCCAGATTTGGGACTTTTATAAACTGTGAACCGAACCTTAAACGAAACCAAAGTAGAGAAAAATGCTGAAACTAATCCGGTTCCGAATTTAATTTTTCGGTTCGCTACAATAAATTTAAAGACATATTGCAAAATTGTTGTTATCTGTTCAATATTATGCGACAAAAACTCGAAATTGTCACGAAAGTATTATGGATTCTTATTAAAAATTCTAAAAAGATGTTTATAAGCAATAAAAACGCCATCCACAACAAGCTTCGCTTTTTAGATCCTTGATCCCATGTTCAGAAGATGCCGAAAGTTATCTCTGCGACTTTGACGATAAGGCTGGAATGACACCTGCTTTTTTTCCGACAATTTCTAGCAACAATATTGTCGGGCGAATTTGAGGAACACGGCAAATTCGGGGCATACTTAAATAACATACCATTAAATCCTGAAGTTCATTGAGAATCTAGTATTTCCAGCCGATTTTATTGGCATTTTCATCAAGAAAGGTCACACTGGCTGTTGTTGACATTTGAAAAATTTAAATTGATTTAGCGAAAGATTTAAAATGGTTTATTATGTCATGTTATGTATGTCAGCCGCTGTTTGGAGAAATTGGATGGTGATCTATATTTAGATGCAAGGGGTGGCATTAATTCAATATTGGCCAAATATGAAAAACAGCAGCTTTGAAGAGAGTAAAAACATAAAATATAAACATTAAACAATCGTTTTCAATTGATTATTTGTTTTATTTTATGTAAATGTAATTAATCTTCCAAATTCTCTTGCTCTGCGAAATATACTTTAATTCGTTCCCGTACACTCTCGCCACTTCTTCTGGATCTGATATGGCGAGCATCCACTTCGATGTTACTGTAGTTGGCATCAACAATATGTTCAAGTTCATTCCACGAGCCTGTGATAATATCGGAGTCGGAATTAATAGCAGTGCGGGAACTTCAAGCACTCGTCCTTTAAGACCTTATAAATTGCTGGAATAGTCTCTTTTAAAATTTTGGAGATAGTAGACTGGTGGATCCTGAATGGTAGCTGTAGACTATATTGGGACTCGCCTAAAATATAATCATTCTTGTCAATAGATTTAATTTACACATTCATATTTATACAAATGACACATTTATGTGCATACCTGTTGCTAGGTAATGTGACCTGTAGACGCTCCGCGGGCCCAATGCAGTTTCGCAGAACCGTATTTTTTTTTTGAATTAAGGGTTGCACCTTTTCCAACAGTTTCGCAAATTGGGCAGGAGTCATCCTCAGAGTGCGCACGTATAAATTGAAATCCTCCTCGTAAATTTCTCGCAGAAGCTTATGACTAAAACCTGAATATCCAATTATATTTTTAGGTAATTGTATATGTATTTTTTTTATACTGACCAGCATCCTCCCTCTGCAGCAGCCATCTTGAAGACCACTTATTTTTTTTTTAGTTTAGGTTGCATTTTATTCATTGCAACAATTAAATTAATTATTAATAATAGAGAGCCGACTAAATAAAACTTCTGTTGTACTGAGGGGAAGTTATACAGCAAAGAATACTCAGTTTTCAAACGGAATAATTAGGCATTATTTTGCACTATAAGTCAAAAGTAACAAAATAGCTAGAAATAGCTAAACATAATTTAAAAGTTGCATGATTTGTAGCTGACAGCATTTAAAAAAAATTAATAGCAACTCTCTAAACTGCTAGATATAGCAGCTAAATAGCGAAACTGGCAACATTCAGCACAATTTCAAATCGCTCAAACTTCGCCCTCTAGTCTAGAAACCGGGCATACTAATGCCCCTTTACATATAAAGTCTAAACGTTTTAATTTTAAATGATTTATGGAACCCGGATATATTGATTATATTTCAGGTATCAATAGAGTAATGTTTTTGTTCAGGTGTGGAGATTTCGCTTAAGGGAAGACGACATAAACTTCTATGTCGTCTATGTCGAATTTAATTAAATTATCAACAGCAATCTTGTCTAGTATTGGTATCTTGATATGTATGGAAGCAACTGACATTTAAAACTATGGAAGCCTTCCAGTGAGTGTGAACGCACCCTACTTCTCATATATAAAAAAAAAAACAACAGCTGCCGTCGTTAGCAAAAGTTAGTGTTCACATCTTCCGAAAGGGTGATGCGTTCTGGATTCACTAATTATATTTGGTTAATTTACTTAAAAATTGCATATATCAATTCGTTCCCAAACCGAGATAAATTTCTGATTCATTTTATCATAATTGATGGTCAATTTCAATAAAGAATCAGATAATTATTGTTTATAAAAAATGAACTCAAAGCCAGCTAACAGTCTTAAAAAAATACATTTTCATATACTAGCCCTAGGATTAAAATATTTTTGGCAAATATTTTGAATTTGGACTTGAATTGTTTATGCTCAAAGCTTAGAGACTGAAGAGAGTTTAACAAAAGTTCTTTACACGCCCGAGTTCATTAATAGATATCACACAACTCAACGAAAAGACAACAATAAGTATCTTAGAACTAAATTAAAAGAAGAATAACCCCAGCAATAGCAATCACAACATTTTTTGGCAACATTTCTGGCGCATGGCCAAGACCCAAAGCCGTCATAGCTGAAGCCGGTTTGGATACTTTTGAGTTGACGTCGTCGGTGCGCGTACGCGAGGTCACGACGTGCGCACGTCTCCTCCACGTCCGACTCTAAACAAGGCACAAACAATAATAATAATAACCATAATAATCATCATATGAAATAATATAGAAAAATTATGTTAATCGCCCATTGACCGAAGCTGTCCACAAAAGGCAACTTGGCCTGGTCGAGCGAACAAACAGAAATCATTTCTGCGCAATAAATGTATTGCACTTTAGACTGAGATTTAATTAGCTGCTCAGCTTAGCACAAAATCCTTTTTTGATGGGTTTTGTGAAAAAATGGACCAAATTTATTCTCGCGCTCCATAATTAATTTTGCTTTCATGCCATTTTTTTGTCAGAGGTCCAGTGACCGGTGGCCACCGCCAATGACACTTACTAAGATATGTAATTAGAATTTATGAAAGTGTCAACGAAATAAAAAAAGAAAACGAAAACTTTTCTGACAACTTTCCGTGGACAACAAGCTAGCAGCAGCTGTTGGCAGCTGACAGCTGCCAAGGGTTGTTGTGCTATGGGAGCCATCATTTTGCATACTTCAAGACAGCCAAGTTTTGACAGCCAGATCAAGGACAAGCGGCTACGGCGCGGCACTTGGCCAGAAGAGACTTTAACTTAATGATTGGGAAATGTGAAAGAGGAAGGAGATAAGGAGGTAAGGGAATTGATTTAAAAAATAAATATGAATCGAATTTTATTCCCAGTTTGACGAAGCATCATCGATGTACTGAGGTCTGTCTGTTTATGTGTTGTATAAGTAGTGCTTCACTTGTAAGAAAGGTCAAGGTCAACAATTGGCAATAGTAATGCCATTTCGCACTTGGTTATTGTAAAAGTTTTCAAGACGCAAATTTTAATAGAAAACCCATGTTGATTCGATAGCAAAGTCAGCTGACTTGGACTCGGTGGTCAATGGAACTGTTTCCACAACATATTAACTTAAATCTCATTGGCAAGACCATTTAAAGGTAGAATGCTGAGATATCTGTATTCCCAGATGCAACGAGCATTCTGGGCAAATTTGGAATACATGTCCAAGGTGCAAGATCTTACAACGATATCCTTATCTCCCCTTAGAAATAGTAATTTGGTCTTGCCAAAGGAAGTTTTACTTAAGAAACTAAAATAGGCTTTATTTCGACTTAATTTAGAGCGTCATTGGGAAGCAGTTCTTACCCGAAACTACAATTCTCATTTATTTCACATTTCACGGACTTTGCGAATCGCAAACCTAAATATCGTTAACTGAATACAAAATTTCAGTTTGTAGCAAAGTCAACGCGCTGCACGTGACAATGGAAATAATTTGAATAAATTATGGACATCTGCGGCATACTCCTTGTTCGCTCCACTAAACACCAATGAAATGTCCGCCAGCTGCGTCTCATATTTTCTATGTGCGCTAATTTGCAGTTGAATGAAGCTTTAATGCAGCGGCATTAACAAATGCCAGACAGCGGCTGCATTCTGTACCATCGCCTCCGCCTCTCCTTACACCTGACGGTACGCGACGTGACAGTAATTAACATAATAATCCATTTTGTGGCCAACGAAAGCCAGGTGAAAGAGTGATTGCCTGTTGCTTATTTTCTTTCTCCGTCTGTGGAGTCTGAGCTTGGGCTTGGTTCTGAGCTAGAACTTTTGTGGGTTAACTAGTTGGGCGTTATCGGGTTAAGAAAGCTATAGCCCCATCATCACGACTCTGGAGGCACGTTTAATTTAATGGCATATTAGATGGAAAGCCTCAAATTGCCATCCCGTAAATTGGCAGCCGTCTAAAGCCACCACAAACAAAAAGAAGGAAAATTCGGACAGTATTTTCCATTTTTTGAAATATTTCACTTTTTGTTATTGGGTCAATCACTGAACGACCCTCAGGCGAAGACAAACAATTACCCAAAAAACAGCCAGGGGCAAAGGAGGATGAGGATGAGCATGACCATGACAATGGGTGTGACACTGAAACTGCAGCTTCGGGTGAATTGCGTGCGTTAACTACACAGCTCTCTCATTTTTGTGCATTTAATTTCATCCAAGTGCGACAATGGGGTTGGTGTTGAGTTTTCATTGTTCCCTGTAGGGGGGAAAATTAAATCGGTAAGCTGAAAAGACGTAGTTTATTTTTGCACTTTTCATTACCAAGAGCTTGAACAAAGCTGTGCATTTAAAACATATTAAATTAATCAACCATTTTTATACCCTTGTAGAGGGTATGATGTTTGTAACGCATACACAGAAAAAAATTTGTCGGTAAATTCAACCAATTCTGCTGTTAAAATGCTCCAACCCATAATTTTGGATTGAACTTACCGCCAAGTACAGTAAAAGAGGCGTAAACACATATCGTAATGACTACGGGGTAGCACAGTAGATTTCAACCAGAAATGACGGTTGAAAATGCTTGATTAAAGTGAACTCATAAGTGTAACACAGCACCAGTACAAATAGCACAAACAATACAAATATCACACACCACAGTGCAAATACCAATGTACTAATTCTGAAAAACATCGATTTATTAATAATTTCATAAAAAAATGTTCTTACTCTGCGGTGAGTCGAACTCTGGGCCCATGTACTGAAGAACACGATTTGAACGCCATCTCAACAAGCTCTGAAATGAAATGTTACTTGTATTGAATCTGCCCATAAGTAAACACTCATAATTTCTTGAACGTCGCATAAAAAGGGGACCACTTGTAATTTCCAAGTTTTCACTGATAAATAATATAAATACTGCAACTAAATTCAGCGCATCAAGAGTACTATTTTAATGGTAACTTTTACTAATGACCCAGTTAACCAGAAAATAACAACAAAATATATTAACTACTGTTACGTGGTAGGTACACTATTTCAATGGTACAATGTTTTACTGCAAGTCGCAGTTTCAAAAACAACACCAAATCAAAACCCAGAAATTACGCTAGATTAACTATTTGTAAGGGTAATTTATATCAAAAGTTCAGTAAACAAAACAAGAACAAATTACATGACACAATATTTCGCAGTAAAATTTACTTTAAGAACGGGTAGATTTAACAGACGAAAATTTTTTCTGTGTAGAAGGAAGCATCTCCGACCACTTAAAGTATATATATTCTTGATCAGCATGACGAGCTGAGTTCACATAGCCATGTCCGTCTGTCCGTCCGTCAGTTTTTATGCTATCTCCTCCGTCAGTTTTAAAGCTATCGTAACCAAACATTGCACAAAGTCTTTTGGTACAAATACGCTGCACATTTGTCGGAACCGGCGGGATCGGATGACTATAGTATATATCTGCCATAAAAAAAGATCACGATATTTAGTATCATACGGGTATTTTGAGTATCGAATCGGCCTTCATTTGAAAAAAATATCAAGATGATATTATCGCATCCATATGTTTAGGTGGAAATAGTATCCCATTGATATGAAAAATTAATATTATTTTAATATTATTAAAGATATTGCTGATATCTGATCTTTTTTTTCTGTGTAGGAACTATCGGTCGAAAAAAACAGTTTTTGTGAGAAAAACTTTTTTGTCTTCAACCTCTTCGACCTCGTATGAATAAGTTATCTATGCTTTCACATAATTCCACCAACCCAGTCGGACCTGACACCATGAAAAATGCACATCCTTACAACATCTTTTTTACCGAAGAAGTAGTTCCCAAAAATGAAAAGTTTCATTCGCTTTTATTAAGGCGTGAAACCGTCAAAGAATGCTTCTTTGGGTTGGTATTTTAGCATGGGTTTTTGTTGTTGCCTTAAACTTCGTGAATCGTTCGGGTTTCCCTTCAAATTTTTCTTTCTTAAAGAACAGTTCCACAAGTCCATCCGTCGGAAGGGAATATTTCATGCATGCGGCGTTCGCTGCGCAAAGAATGTATGAATAACACGTTCTTTTGGAACCCATTTTGGATGGTATGAAAAAGAGTGTACTAAAGATGTGACTTTGGAACGGGTCAAGTATGTGATCCAAAACGAGAAAGGAAAGCTAACTTCGTCTTTGCCGAAGTTTTAATAAACTTGAAAAGCTCGCTCCAAAGGCTAGCGACTTCGACCAAACTTCGCAAATCAGATTGAAAACATTTAATTTTAATAATGACCGAGTTTAAGAACGGTAACATTGAAAACAACCAAGTTTTTCTCAGAACGCAACTCGTCTCTATGGCAACTACAAGAAGTACTCATCCGATCCAGGCGGTTCCGACATATTAGCAGCGAACAGCCAAAAGAAGCCTCTGTGCAAAATTTCTGCTCGATAGCTTAAAAACTGAGGGACTAGTTTGCGCAGAAACAGACAGACAGACGGACGGACAGACAGACGGACTGACAAAGTTCAATCGACTCAGCTCGTCATGCTGATCAAGAATATATATACTTTATGTGGTCGGAGATGATTCCTTCTATGCGTTGCAAACTCCTGGGCAAAATTATAATACACTTTTCAAGTGTATAAAAATGTTTAGTGTCAATTGTAAATTTTGTATTTCATTTTGCTTAATCCAAATCTCGAACAAAAATTAAAACTGAAAATTTATAATATTCAACAATAAGTTTTAAAATTGGCATTTAAACGTTGTATTTGTTTGTTGTTATTGTTTTGATCGCAGTTTCCTGTTTTTTTTCCATCTGTTGCCGCTTTGTATACTTCGTATTTGATTCTTTGAAACGCCTTTCTGTAATCGTCGAACGCATACTCTTCCTTCCTAAGAGACTCTGTGTAATTTTAAAAGTTTAGATAAGGTATTTCGTGATGATTTATATGTATTTTGACTCATACCATATAATGCTGAGTTGAGTCTGTGGAAACTACTATTTTATAATATTATTCATATAATTCAGATATCGGTTTAATTTCCAGAAAAAGTAAACTTAAATTTTTTTAATTTTTAAGGCACGTACTTGCTGCTTTTGCTGTTGACGCCAACTTCTTAATGCAAGCAAAACTTGTTAGAAAATTGAAGTCAAAGGAAATTAAAGTAAACGACGCAAAAATGTTTATTTTGTCCCGTTTGTCCTCTTTATTTTGCCTTCTATGCCTTGGCTTGCTACGTTTGTCTTTGCATTCCGCATATATCTTATAGCTGCCATAGGAATGATCGGTCGGAAAATGGGTCTTAGTAAAAAAAACTTTTTTGTTTTTAAGTATTTCGTTCTTAAGGTCGTTGATTATTAATATCAAAAGCTTTCAATCTAATTTGGAAAAGCTGATCGACATCGGGTGACTATATCTTTTGGTTGCCATAGGACCGATCGGTCGAAAATGGGTCTTAGTAAGAAATTTTTTGTTGTTTTTAATGTTTGCGTCCTTAAACTCGGTGATTACTAATTTTATTTGCATTTAAACAGATTCGCAAAATATGGTCGATATCGGATGACTATATCTTAAGGCTGCCATAGAACTGATCGTTCGAAAAATGAGATGATGATGTCTTAGTGAGAAAAACTTTTTTGTTTTCAATTTTATCGTTCTTAAATTCGGCGATTGTTAATGTGATATGTTTTCAAAAAGATTCGCGTAATTTGGTCGAAATCAGATGTTTACCTGTCGGAAAATGGGTTTTAGTTAGAAAAATGTTTGATTTTTTTGTAAGCGTTCTTAAACTTTGACATTTGAAAACCAGCATTTGTAAGGGTATAAAAACTTCATCACAGACGAAGTTAGCTTGGCCTTCTCGTTTCTTTTTTAAACTGTTTTAGTTCTCAGTACGGATTAGTAAAGCCATCAGAAAGTTTTAGTGGGCATCAATAAAAATATCAAATAATATTGTTCTAGTGTTCGAAACATTTGTAATAGAATGTACAATAATTGTGATAAGCCTGTATTATGCAGTCATCTTTTCATAATTTGACAATTAAAGAGTTTAATTTTCATATAATTCATTATTTTATATACGATTAGTAATGTTCCCAGCAGTTCAAAAGTGATGGAAAATCTGACACAATGTCAGTAGAAAACTTAAATTTGGTTTAACCTACTTTTGGAGGCACTCAACAGTTGCGATAAAGCGTTTTACAAAGTGGAAAAGCACCCACAGTTCATCAATTATTGGCATACAACAATATATTTAAGTTCTCCGTGTTATTCTCACAATCCGAAGCTCTTCCATCAAATTCATTGCCAGATAGTTAAAAGTGATTGCAATTCTTCAGTTTTATGAAGATGAGTTTCTCGTTCTAATTACCCTTCTGACCATGTTTTAAGTTTTTCTTTTATTGTGTATCTTAATGAGGCAATTAGAGGCAGTGCACAAATGCTGAGAAATTTAGAACTAGGTCAAGTTTGTGAGATGATGAAAAATAAAGTTAGCTATTAATTGCTTTAACTCGCTCTAAAAGTTTCCCAAAGTAAGCAAAAACTTAGTTTGCAAAGGCAAAACACTTAAATTTACCTGATCCTCATCTCCTGACCCTTGACCACTCAATTGAAAGTCCACAAAACTATTTAGCCAGTACACAAACCACAAAAACATTGTCTTTGCATTTAGTAAACTTGGCTTGCTTTTTGTATCTCAATTGTGTCTGTCCCATTGCCCATATAAATCACAAAACGCACTTAGCACAGATTGTGAAAGTTGCAAAAGTTGCTGCGATGCCACAAGCAGCCCTAGAAAACTGCGCAGCTGAGCAGCTGAATTAAAAAAGAAAACCCCGCAAACGGCAGTCACAAGAACATGACTTGAGGGTCTCAGATCCAGGTCTTGGCACTCGGATGACTATGAGAAGCTGCTGATTGCGGGCACACGCACAGCTGCCGATGCTGCCACACGCTGTGGCAAAGTTGCACAGTCAAACGAGTTGTTTTTTTTCTCTCCATTTAAATCTTAAAGGCAAAGTTAATCTGCCGCTACAACGGCACAAGATACGTGCAAGAGCAGGGAAAATAAATAAACATCGAAAGAGTATTACTCTAACAAAAAAAACAGAAAATTCTTAATGCATTGAATAAAATTTTCAAGAACTGGCACGTATTATTGGGAAACCGATAAATGATCACTCAACAATGATCTGAGCAGATGGATTAGCTTAATGGTTACGTAAAGCCCTGCTTTTCTCGTCTATTAATATTAAATTAATCATTAAGGACCAAATTCTCAAAGTTCGGTTAGTCCAACTTACCGGCAGGTTAACCGAATTTGCGTGTCGCATGCTGTCCTTGGCTAGACAGAGCGGCAAACTTAACCATAGAATTATCGATATTTTCATCGATAGAAAACTGGCTGTATCCGACTCTTGCATTTGTCTATTTTGTTAATTGCTAAAACGAAATGTTTATGAATAAACGATTTTGTTATATTCACGCAATGGAAATGGAATTGGAAGAGGCAGGCGGTGAGACAGGAAGAGACAGGCGGCAATCTGGGACAGAAAGTCCATCAGAATGGCACCCGTCGCATTCAGGGCAAATTTCTTGAACGCCGCGCCGGCATATCCGAAATGGCACCAATGGCAAACTCACTCCCCGACGTTTGAAAAATATAAGGAAAACCTGGCCAAGGCCACACGCACGGCCAGCACGAAGAACGATATCACCGCAATGGCCAACATGGTAGTGATTATACCCACATAACCCCAGACGGAGCAACGAATAATTAATGCAAGAGAGTACAGGGAGAGGACTAATAATTTCACTGATCTTGATGATGCCAAATATGTTGACAAATTCAGTATGCCAATTATTCTTACTTAGAGATCAACTATCTTCGCTAAGTAACAGGTAAAACCTTAACTTCCGGTGCGATTCAATTTATTGGACTTGGATTGTTAACAGGAACCGTGGATTGTTGTCAGAGAGCAAACTTTTGGTGGCGCTGCTCTCTTATGCAAGTGGCAGCTACCTTATCATTGCGGGTGACTTCTGTGGAGTCAGACTTCCTTCGAAAACCATTTAATCAAGTGTCCCAAGCTTTTGCATTACTGGCCATCACAAACAGACACTGACTGATTGATTCTGTTGTTAGAAGTCAATTAAATATTTTTAAAGCTTAGCAGCAATTTTAATCAACTGATTCGTTGACAGTGTCTGGTCACACTATGGCAGCGATAGCAATTAATCGATATCGGGTGAACCTGCTGGTAAGTCTCGTGGAGAAAACCAAAAGAATTAACCTCAGGTAACCGGAACTTTTGAGATATTCGGCCTAAGCCAAAACCTGCCAACCTGTCACTTCGTTTGCTGGCTCTTCGTCTTCAGTTGTTCGTAGTGAGTTGAAACGTGGAATCTATTGAATTTGATTTTGTTTTTTGTTCACAAACTGTACATGAATCAGTACAGACAGGTATCATTAAGTTTAATAAACTTGGATCACATCAGATCCTACATACGTACATAAAATTTTTTTTAAAATAAAATAATATTTTTATTCATAAGATCACCCGACCAATAAACGTATGTAGACGGACATACGAGATTAACGATAGTTTCTCTTAATAATGAAATCCTGATTTCTTAAGAGAAGCTAGTCTTAACCGGATTTCGGGTCTCATTTTCGAGTCCGTTCTTAACACTTGCTCGATAGCGAATACGTATTGGAAACAATTGAGTTTTCGATCCGTTTTCTGTGGCGAGAAAGTGTCGAAATCGTGTATCGAGAACTTACGTTTTGCTGTAACAAACTGAACTACAGGTAATACTTTTTCGGACCGAAAACGGAACGCATTCTCGATAGTTTTGTAAGAGAAAACTTCGACAAAATGTGGAAAATGAATCCGTTCTCGATATCTCGATATGGGTGGGAGTGCTTATCCTAAATGTGTCTGTGTGTCAACATATAACACCATATACGATTCAATTATCAGATATCGATACAGAGACTAGCCTTGACTGGAAATATCGTCATCGTCATCAAAATGAGAATATTTTTATTCACTATACGACAATACCCAACCACCAAACTGTTTCCCAGAGTAGACTCCCTTCTTCGGTACTATACGAACTCAAACAGGATCTCACCAAACAGGCACATAATACATTCAAGACCAACACAAACGAATTTAAGGAAGGGGTCATCTACATTTATGTTCAAAGAGCGTGGTTTTATTGCATACGCAAACACTCGCGTACATTTTAGGCAGCTTAAAGAATTTATCAAATTTTTGACGCAATAATTCTATTAAAATAACAATTTTTTGTTACTTTCCTTTCGTAATACAAATTATATATTTCAGATATTCGATTAAGAGAGTCTTGCTTTTCTGCATAACCCGCCATATTTAATACAAACAAGTGAGAAAGTCGGTCACGCCCGACTCTAACATACTCTGTACCAGTTCATTTGCTCCCGACTATATTATAATAATACATCCAAGGAGTCACGCGGTTATCGTGCAATATTTTTATTATACGCTCAACTCTAAGTTTCTCTCTCTCTCCTCTCTCTCTCCCAAAAATGGTCCCTCTAGTACGGCCGACCCACGCTGTATCAACGTTCCGTCGACGATTTTGTGACTGTCGTCACAATTGAAAATGAACTTGATCTGCCTGCAAGTATAAGAAATATATGTCCCATACATGTCAAACCTCTATCTCTTACCATCTCTGAGATCTCTTCGATCATACGGACGGACGGACAGCACAGACGGACATGGATATACCGACTCGGCTGTTGATGCTGATCGAGAATATATATACTTTATAGGGTCGGAGATGATTCTTTCTGGCTGTTACATACATTTGCACGAACTTCATATACTCTGTGTACCTTTGGTACAGAGTATAAAAATCTTCCTGGTATTTTCGTGCCGGGCTAGCTAAAATTGAATTTTGATACACACGTGCTTGCTCATCACAATTCCACATCATCTATTTGTACTTCTGACTTTTGGGTTCATGGCACACAACGATCTGGACGCATAATTGCAATGGACTAAATGACACATGGTATTCTGTTTCTTACAGATTTGTAATAATTTCTTAAGACCAATTTTGTGCTCTAGTTAAGTTAAGTTAAGTTGAGTCTAGTTAAGTTTAAGAAAGCATTTGTTTGATTACTCCTTTTTGCACCCTTTTAAATTTTCTCTCCCACATTTTTGGAAAATTTTGTGACAGTTTTTCAGTTCCTTTTCTAAGAAAAACCATTTACTCATCCAATTATTCATCAGTATTGCGCCATCTGTTAAGTCTAGCAGAAAATTGCTGTGTCGCTTGTGCAGCAGTTTATTTCTATCCCGCCTCGGACCATCTAATGACAGTTTTATTCCTTTCTAAAGAAAAAAACTTTAACACATCCGATCACCTTCATCAGCTACTGGCGCCATCTGTGAAGTAACTAGCCATGAAATAGCAAAATTCTCAACCTTTGCCGTTCGGATTCGGTGTTAAACTGTAGGACCCTTTCTCTTGTGCGAAAAATTATAGGCACACACGCCATGAGATTGAGAGAAGCAATTTTACATTTACAATTTTCTAATGTTAAGCTCATGTTTAGATGTGGGTAATAATTGCTACAGACGGTGTAGCTAGGTAAGATGATATTCAAAGAGATACCGAAGTACTTCGTCGCCTTTTCATTGTCAAGCATCAAAATCCCTCACTCACTCTGAGGCATTTCACACTCATATTGGCCATTCAAACCAAATAACGTAGTAGTTGTACTCTCCGCTTGTTAGTGTATGCAAATAGCATAATTATTATGGACCAGCTCAAGTCCATACCGAGGGCAGTGGGTTAACATAAACTGGCCCCGTGCGTGAGAGGCGCCCCCTGGCGTGGATTGCTTTTGTGGCTTTCAATTGAAGTTTGCGCATTTCGTTTGCCTGGAAAAAACTTTGATTACTTTTTATTTGTGCAAAAAGCAAACAAGACCAACTCAGAAACCGGTTTATCAGTTTTTGTGGGTGTATTTACGTATTGTGCTCGTATTATGGTTACTTTTGTCTCTGTGCCTCTGAACTCGAGTTGCAGCGGTGTCGATTATGCAACTCTTCGTGTCGCCACCAAAAAAGAAGTTGAGCAAACCCAAATCAGGCTGCTGATTTTTTGCGGTTGCTGTTGTTGTTTTGGTTGCAAATGGAAAACCCCCAAAAACTTAGGCCCCACAATCTGGCCGCTCTAATCAGCCAGCAAATTTGTTGACATGTCGAGCAAAATGGCAAAGCGACAACAACTAGAAGAGAAGTCTGAAAGTGGAGTACAGGGAGAGAGAGGCAAATAAGCGGCTTTACTTAGAGAGCTCCTCCTGCTTCCACTTACGTGTAACCAGTTAAGGGATTACATTTTGTCATTAAGTGTTGACCAACGCCTTTTACTCGGAATGAACAGTTTCTAGATCAATTAGATATGCAGACACCAATACAAATACAAACAAAGAAAATAATGTGTCAAACAACAACAACCCCAAAAATGACAGAACGTGTGCTCTATGTTTGGGTGTCAAATGTGGAAAATCAAATGTGAATTTCGCTCAAAAAAGTTTTCAGAAAAATAAGCCAAACTTTAACCAACTTTTTGCCTATTTTGATTGCCTCATCTACACAAATGAACTTGCTGTGTTCTGTTAATTACCAACAAACATAAAAGCAACTATTTGATGGCCTGTCATAATTAAGTTTTTGTTTCGGCTTTCTTACAATTCATTATCACCTCCTCGCACAGTGTTGTTTCTAAGTTTCCGCTTATTAAACTACCAACCAAATGTGTACAAATCATAACTGTAGCAAAACAAAGTCAACTTTCAACACTTTCTTGAGGCACGCAAGCAAAAACATTTTTGGTGTCATTAAAACACGCAAGTCACATGGACAAAAAAAATAATATAAATAAAAAGTTACATTTGTTCGATTGCTACGACTGTTGCTGTTGATGTTGTCACTACGTGTGCTTCATTAAAATTAATACATAAAAAAGAAAAACTTTTCCTTTTTGGTCTGTTGTGGGTGGCCTCAAAGCGGCTTAAAATGGTTAACAAAACTGTTTGCTTCTTGGGCAATTGCAATTAGCCAATATAAATATTTTGATGTGTGTGTACGTGTTGTTGCCAATTTCATTCGTAATGCATTTTATGTAAGACATAATAAGCAACTACTTTGAGTGTTGGCCGGGTTGGCGTGGGCGTCGGATATGCTCATTTTCAATGCCTGAGTGAAGCCACTGGGAATTATTCATGTTGTCGTAAATGTAAAATTAATTAATAATTAATTCAAGAATTTTATTCACTTTATGTTTTTGTAATCTGTTGGTAATAAGTAGACATCGGATTTTATGCACTTATTTTAATGAAAACCGATTAAAGTAAGGTTGCCGTATATTCGAACAATTTTCTAATCGTTTATACCAAAATATCTTGTGATTTCTGTGTCACCCCCGTATATCGGATATTGGTTTTGATATTAAAAAGTATCATATTAAAACAAGGGAATCAAACCGGAACCTGAACCGGAACCGTATACCTAAAAGAACCGATTAACACTTGGAAGCAGCACCGGTATTCTTGGAACTGAAATGACCGAAAAGAACCTAAACACAGTACCGGTAAAGTTTTCGTTCTGAGCGCAACAACAAGACTGCAAAGCGAGCTCTTGTTTTTAAAGGGAATTTCTGAATTCCCGACATTTTCTCGGGCATATTATAATACTGCGCTAACCTCTGAACAGAAAATTACTTGCGTAACTACTTTGGCATGAGGAATGCAGATCTGGCACATACTTTATCTGAAAGTGGAGACGAAGTCGATATCGCTCATTTACTTCAATACTGTTATTACTCTATATATTATATACTATTGAGCTAATAGAGGTATAATTTGACGCAATGAAAATCTCGAAACCTATCGATATTATTTCTGGCATCACTAGGTTGAATATCTCTGCATTAAAAACTGCATATGGTTATTTCAACAGAAGGGTAAACCAAAAAAATCTATTCATTTTATGCAGCTAACCTATCTTATGTTTGTGATACAAGATCCTAAATCAACTTTTTCATATTTTCTATGATTATATACATACATATATAAATTGATCATTATAGAAAGGCTTGTCACCTAAAGTCACTTTACGTATAATAATGAGTCAAATTTAAAAAGAAACAACATTAATTTTTCAGCGATTCAGCTTTATAATTGCAGATCATAATAAAATTAGTTTCATTAAAAAACTTATTAAAAATAACGTTCGTAGCTGAGGAAATGCCCATATCCAAGATATGTTCTATTTGTATATTTTACACATTTTATTTTTTGATTCACTTACTCTGTACCGAAGGTACATAGAGTATATTAAGTTTGTGCAAAAGTATGTAACAGGGAGAAGGAATCGTTTCCGACCCTATAAAGTATATATATTCTTGATCAGCATCAACAGCCGATTCGATATAGCCATGTCCGTCTGTCCATCTGTCCGTCTGTCCGTCCGTCCGTCTGTCCGTCCGTCCGTCCGTATGAACGAAGAGATCTCAGAGATGGTAAGAGATAGAGGTTTGACATGTATGGAGCATATATTTCTTCTTCTTGCAGGCAGATCAAGTTTATTTTCAATTTTTGCCACGCCCCCTCGCGCTTCCGCAATTTGGAAAAAACGTAATATCTCCTGTAGTTTTGAAGATAGATCGTTCGTACCTGCTAGAGATACCTTGAAAACAAAATTATTTATCGATTTGCTGAAGAAATGATAAAGATCGGATGAACGATACTCAAGTTATGAGCAAAAAACGGCCAGTAAACACCAACCACCCCGCCACCCATCACCACTGCACTATTGAACGGCTATCTTAGTGAGAGAGAGAGAGAGAGAGAGAGAGAGAGAGACAGTGAAACTTGGACATGAGCTCGTATAACTCGTGAGCAAATGCGAGCTGCGACGTTAAGGGTACAGAGTATGTTATAGTCGGGCTTGACCGAGTTTCTTTCTTGTTTTATTGTTAAGAAATGTTTCTACATTTTTTAGACTTTTGTTTTTGTGTCAGTCACTGGCAGTCTGTTCAGACTGAGTAAAATATAATATATATAAATGACAGATTTTTACTAAACATATATAGCAAAACAGTCAACTGACACTGGGTCTGGCAGGTGTTCACTCATGTATGGAAGCAACTGCCACCTTAAAATATGTGTGAACGCACCCCAATTATTGCAACATTATATTATATTACAAAGTAAAGAATGACCGAGAGCCATAAGCTTTCGTCATCGCGAGTTTAACGCTTTTTTAGATTTTGTATCTTACCTGGAAAGATGTTCCTTAAAGTGCTTTGTTCCAAAATTTTATCAATAATCAATTTATTATGATCGCCTTAAATATTTCAACGCTTTTAAGACTTAAAAGTTAAGTACGGGTTTTTGATATTTAAAAATTGTCTTTATCGATATTTTGTTCTTTGTTAATCGAAACAGCATAAGAGGCAAAGTATGCTTAGGCAAAGTGTGATAGGACCTAAAAATAGGTAATCACACTACCTGATATTTTCATGGTCACTGCACGCCTCTTTAGCACCCGAAATCACTCACACCTCTGAGGCACAACTGCCCTCCTCTAAAGCTTGTTCCCGTCTCTCAGGTCGCTTTCGTCCTCTTAATGCTAAGTGGGTCGATTTGCTCATGAGTGTCTCTTTCGAATTTCGGTCAACGATTGAAATACCTATCGTGGGATTTGGTAACAGACAGAAATATTACAAAAGACATTTATATTAAAATTCGGAGGGCTTTCTAAGGTTTGATTTCGATTTAATTTTGTTAATGTTGAACATGGAGATTTCCTTAATTTGACAAAGATAACGTTAACTTTGCATTTCAAACAACTGGGAAAAGATTTTCCAGCAACTATTTCAGATTAAGTGCTAAGCTTTTCAATTGCTCAACTCAACATCTTAAGCCATAAATCATAATCTTGTCACATTTCCGCTAGATATTCTGGGTACATATTTTGCCGAATTATGTCAAACAGTCAACCCCCCTGCACAAACAAAAAATAAAGAAGAAAAATAAACATCAAGTGAAACAAGTGGAAAAAGCAAGCCAACCAGAACCAGACAGCAGAATGAGAACGAAAAAACAAGTGCAACAGGCAGCCGAACGCCCGGCGAAACGGGCCAACAGCAGCAGCATAAACAGCTGCTTGACTTAACTTGGTTTTGGCTTAGACTTGGAGTGTGTTTTGCTTTTGTCTGTCTGGGGCTGACAACAAACGACAACAACCCGAAAACGAAAACTCGTTGCACCTTTGAGCTACAATCAAACAAACATACATACATACAATACATACGCTTTGTGCGTCATCCTCGTGTCTTGCGCAACAAGTTAACTTGGTAATAATATTTCTTCTTTAGTTGTGTTTTTTAAGGCCAAGACCAAAAAGCAACGGTTTCTGCTGCTGCTGTTGTTGTTTCTCCACTTGACTTCTAATGCACCAACAGTCCAAAGGAAATGAGGCTACTGGTGGCAACCGGTAAAGCTGGCAACGGAAGCGATTTACTCTTCCCGGCTTTTGTTTGTTTTTCGTATGTGGAGCAAAGCCAAAAGTGCACTGGGTCTTAGATTTTCTGGAGAGGCAAGAGTTGCTTGTGAGCTGAGGTTAAGCCGGTGTGACATGTGCAGATGTGAGTAGAAAAAGATATAAAATGTCTCATTTGGAGTGGGACATGAAGATGATTTCTTTTGATTCTAAGATAGCGAATATTATGTATCGCTGTGGGCAAGTAAGTAAGTTTGCTGAAAACGTAAACATTTATTTTTTAGAAATATAGCCTGAATATATCATAAAGATGCCAAAAGCAAAAGGAAACATTTCCAACCCATTATTACTTTGATTTTTAATGGTTCGTAAAGTAACTTCAAGGGTGCATGCATCTGTAGAAAAAATCGAGCTTTAAATAATCTTAGTAAATATTTTGTCACATAAAATAAAATCCAATAAAATTTGGTTTGAGTAAACAATGCACGGGGAAAGAATTTATAAATTTACATTAAAATTCTTTTGTTTGTCCTAAATAATCCATAATATACATTTCAGTTTATTGTGTTATTAAAAACAATAAACTATTTCAAACAATAACCCGCATTCTTCCCTTCAGTTTCAACATCATTTGGGGCCCTGCCAACAATTGCGAGTTGAATGAACCATACAAATACAAAATATACATTCATCGTATCGCAACCAGCTGCCCCAAACCACAACAGCAACTAAAACAATAAAAAGATCGCAAAGTTCAACGCCAGCCACAGACAGAAATAAAAGAACAAACAGCCAAGACAACAACCAAAAAAGTCGTGAGACTTTTTGATCTGCCCAAAAACCGCCCCAGAGCAACACAATATTTTGCATCATTCACCAATGCGAACAGATTCCACATTTCGTACTCAATTATTCGCCCTTTATCAAATTGATGGAAACCAATTTACGGCTTCTTTGTGGCATTTATGTTTATAAACAAATTTACCAATAACAAAAATTAATTTAATAACAGTTGTTAAAGCTTGCTTTCTTTCTTTTTTCTCTATTGGGTGGCAAAAAATATGCAAAACCCATTCGTTTTTAATTTTTGGTATTTTTGACATGCAACAGCTTTGGCAAAACTTTTTAATTACATTGCCTCAGTTTGGGTGGGCGAAGGGATTGAGTGGGAATAGAGGGGCGTAGTTAAAGTTATTACAGCATTTGTTGTGTACGGCAAGAGAGAGAGAAATATGCGAGCGAAAGGTGGCAAGGGATTATGCAAAACGACGAATTACAAATGCTCTTGTATGCACGGGGGATTGCCCTGGGGATTGACTGTTGTTTTTAGGTTACATTAACAATGTACATATAGCAAACAGGCAATATATGCCGTGTAAAGTATATGTATTTCAGAGTAGATGTATAATTTGTGTGTATTTTGGACTATTTAAAGACTCGACAACATATTTTATAAGGGCTGTAAAACGGCTTGGAACACATTTTGTCTGTTTTAAACTGTGAAACGAACCTTAAACCAAATCAAAGTTAAGAAAATTGCTGATCCTGAACCTGTTTTTATATTCGGTTCAATATTAAAGACATTCTGAAATATAGCAAATTTTATGTTATCTGTTTAATATTGTGCGACAAAGTCTCGAAATCGACACGAAAGAATTTATAATGGATTTTTATTATGAATTCTAAAAAAATTCCATAAAAACCTTTGTTTTTCAGATCCTCGAATCCACGTTCAGAAGATGACGAAAGTTATCCCCGTGATTTTGCCGCTTACCAATGTGTTTCAAATAATAAAGCGATTACTGACGTCATTAGAGCCTTCGATGGCAATAATAGGGAACCGATTAAAATAAACATCAAACAACTTAAGACTATTGCTCCAAATGTCTTATCAGTACCATCGAAGAAAGTCCAATTGATAGGGCCTTAGAACTTGTTTGCATTTCTATTAAATTTGGTGAATATTGGGCCTAACCAAGGCCCAATCATTAACCATTGGCAAATTTCGGTTTGAACCCGGGAATAGGACCTTTGAAAAAATGTATTAGGTTTGCAGACCTGAATAAATTAAGTGTGAAACTCAAAACCGAACCTGAGATAAGGACTTGAGCATTTTTGAACTGGTTCAGCCTGCTGGTTCGGCAAACTTCATAGTAACAGCCTCCATATCAATTTTCTAGTTCATATCTTAAATAATTTCTGAGATATGGGTCAGAACCACTTTTGAACCGGTCCAATCGTGAACCATTAAAATATCTAACTTCATATATCTTCTGAGATATGCCTCTGAGCCATTATGGAACCGGCTAAAAATCGACTTGATACCGGTCCCGATCCAGTAAAATATTAAATTCCATATAACCGACCTACAAACCAGATTTGAAGTTCGTTGCCATTTAGTCGTTTAAACTTCTGAAGAGGTGAAATCGGCCGTAAGTTCTAGTTTTTTTTAAGAGGCTAGAATTGTACTGTTCGAAAAAATTGAACCAAAATCATGAATCAGGAATTAGGACTGGTTCGGATTAATGGTTTACAGCTTCGGTTTAGTGGCTCACGTATAATTTATTATTTTAAACTCCCCGGAACTGTGCGGGGATATTCTTCTTAACGCGGATATGGAGAATGGAAGCTACGCTGACTAGTGAAAGTTAGTTTAATAGGACATAGCACAATTGCAGTAGATGTACGCAAAAAGGAATCTTTCACTAGAAAGATTATATGGATCAGTTGAGTCTATGCTTTATTTGTATTCCGAAAGTTACAAATATCGAGTCAACTGAAACCCAAGTTGGTTGTCATTCAAAAACCTACAAATGACCTTACGCTATTTAAGGACCTTGCATCAGCAGACTTTGCTTTAGTCTTAAGAAGTATCCTAGTTTAACAAATTGACGAAATTGTCCAAACCGAACCGCTTTGAATAGTGTTTTTGAAAGTTCTGCGGGTTTGTTAACAAGTACGAACCGGGTTCAGAATCAGATTGCATCTTTGAAAATTGCTTTTTGACCGTGATTAAGTATAGATCGTTTAGTTCTCAAAATTTCAAGATAATTTTATTATAATTTGTTAAACTACAAACGCATTCATACTTATTGTAAAATAATGGTTGTCAGGCTTATAAATCTTTTTTGGGTGGCATTTGTTATTAGTCTTTCAATCAGCTGGTCAGGATAACTTTTTTTTCTAAGTATTGTTTTGAGTTTAATGAATATTTCGGGTCTGTATGATGCGTCGCTTAAGGAGTATGCTTTGCTTATCATGTTCTTTGGCATATGATCTGACTTGAGTGAAAACTCATTGTTCTTCCTGAAGCTATGGTTTTTGAGTACCACTTGAACTTTAATTTTCCGCCGTCTCTTTTTATTTTCGTGTCAAAGTAGCATATTTATTTTCTCTTTCTCTACTCCCATATAGTGTGAACGATTTATTTAATCACGCTATTTCATCCACAAATTTTGTTAGCTGTTTGACTTCTCTAAAATTCTCGTTGCATCGTTCCAAACTTTGTACAGTATAAATAAAAATAAATATTTACAAATAATTCTTATTTCCCATTTGAAAATTTTTTCTATTTTTATATAAAAAATTGAAAATAAAAATGTATCCTGTTTTTAGATTGCTCAGTCAATATTAGGATACCAAAAATATCTTGGATACTTATTAATCTTTGATTTTTAGAAAACCCATAACTCTTATTTTCGATCCCCGATTCAATGGTACTTGCGATTTGGGAATCCTTAGCGACTCCGGATTCATGAAGTCTTTAAGAATGATATGTCAGCCATTTTGAAACTTGTAATCCCGTACATCTCCTCCACTTGCCCACCGAACTCCCAAAATACCTATCATCAGACTTAACTTCTTCCTTGAAAGGAAGACCATCCATTGAAAGAAGCGCGATAAAACTGAATATCCGACTTTACAAACTTGGGACATTTCTGTATGGATTTGAAAGCTATTCAAATGTTTTCTGGCAATTCAATTTCGCAAGTGAGCGAAAAGAAGTTCGAAAATATATAAAAAATTCAGAGTGAACCATTGAACCGAAACGAAACAGCGGTTCAGTTAACTTTAAAAGTCCAGTCCTTATTTCCGAGCGGATTGCTTCCCTGTCGTCCTTGGTTTCAAATTGATTGTTTTTCCTCAGTTCCTGCAATTTCTACTTTCTTTGGATTAACCAAGTATGAATATTTGATAAATCGATTGATTTGTCTCCATCCCGTGCAACACTTGCTGCTCTTATGTGTACTCTTTCATGAGTAGAGTATCAAAACAAAGCCTCACTCGCAGGAGCCAAATATTTACTTTACTTTTGGTACGTGCCAAATGAAAATAAAAACGAAACGCAGCAAATTTAATAAATATGAAATGAGTTTGTCATAAACCTACGCACACACACACACACGCATCTCGAGTGAATGTAACTCGGTTTCACACAAACCCAGATGAGAAACCCTTGCCCCAATTACGAGGATGCCGCAAAAACTTTGGGCTGCACGCCGTCGATAACGTGCCGCATAAACGACAGTACCTTTAAGCCAACCCGAAAACCACTTCGCATACCAGCAGAAGGATGCAGGCCCATAGCAAATAAACACGCAATTACAAGCTTACAAAACTTTTGCCCTTACCCCCAACCACACCAAGTCACATTCCTAAGCATAAATAACATGTGACAATATGAATGCCACCAAAATAAAGGGACCAAAAGACAGAGAGGGAAGTACGTTGAGCATGTCCTTGAGGCATGCAACAAATGCCAAACAAATCGATGTCGAGCGAGAGACCCTACCAAAGTCGAAAGTGAACAAAATGTGATTATAAGCGCATAAAATGTGTCTCAGAACCTTTTGCCTTTGGGCCTGCCAAGTCGTATCCTGTGAGCGTGTGTTGCATAGTTTTCCCTTACAGTTTTTGGCGGAACTTGTTGAATAAATAAGGAAATGAAAAGCAGAAAAAATGGTGGTGGAAAAACCTGTCAGACAATCTGCTGATTGCGACACAGGAATTCTCGCTCCGTTTTCCTGTCCGGGAGCAGACCTCGTTCTAGTTAATAGCGTAAAAATGACCAAATCGTTGGAAGAAGATGATCATGATGATGATGATGGTGGTGGACAAGGTCTTGTGTGTGTTTAGAGGTGGGAAGTTAAATTGGCTGCAGGAGGACCAATGAAAGTTGCGGGCAGAAGTTCTAGAGATGGAATTAAATGAGTGGGACAGGTGAGGTAAAATGCAAAAAACTAGGGTAGGAAAGTTTATTAGTTGTATTTTCAGACAATTAACCTCCCATTATGGGCCAACCTTTAACGTTTTTTCCTTTCAACACACTTGCCCACTTTTGGGCAACAGGTTCACACAGTGGCAAAACAACTCAAAAGAAATATTACACAATATTTTTGCTGCTACCAAAACCTGTGTCATGAGAATACGACAAATGAATGACAAATGAATAATTTACTACCACAATGGGGTAAACACATACAGTTGCTACGTACACTCAGAAAAAACATAAGTGTAAACATTTCAACCATTCTTGAATAAATGAATGAAACAATACAGAAAGAGCGTTCTCAGTTCTAGTACATAATTACTTGGACTCTAGCAATGCCAATCGAGTAAAGTATGCTACGCAAATCGCGCCTATTGCTTAATCAAAATTCCCAACGGCTTTTATCGCATTACTTATGTAGAGATAATAGATTGCTGACCTACCTATGATACAATAACTAGAGGTATTTCGCAGCTTCGATATTCAAATATGATACGATATACGTTATATCGAACTGATATTGTCGTTTTCGATTTTCTGGTATAGCCCGTAACTTATATCGATAATTGTCAAAGATGAAAGCAACGACAGTGTTCCTATCATGGGGTTCGGTAATTTCTCACGCATGTGAAATGGGCCTTCCGGTTGCGTTTCTTCTTGTTCTTGCATCAAGAGTAATGGTCTTTGGAACTTTGTAAGCCTAATCAAAATAGTAACCTCGTTTCAAGAACAAATATGGATTTGTGTAGATCTATGTAAAGTAGTTTCTAAGGCTGCAAGAGGAATCAGTCTGTCCAGGGCACTTTACAGAAATATTTAATAAGAACTGAGATCTCTGAGGACTGAGTACTAGTTGAAAAGATTGACCATTATAGGTTCTTACATACGCAATGTTTAGGGAGGGTTTATTTTACAATAAACCTGGCTGTCCGGGAGGAGTTTTATGTGTAGGGTATCCACCCTGTCTACATAAAAATAGGATACCTTGAAAGTCTTGTTATGTGTAGGGTATGTACCCTGTGTAGGCACGAAAAAGGACTTTTTTCAAATGTGGCCACTGAACTGAAAATGTTTACTGGTGTTTGGTGTGAAGGGTATGTACCCTGTCCACACGAAAAACGCTGGTAGGAGAGCTAGTCGAATCTGTCCTAGCGGGGAGAAATCGAAGTCAGTGATGATTGGTGGTTGCCTTTGTTGTCCCTCCGTGTTTGTGAGCCAGTTGTTAATCGGGGTTTGGGTTGTATGTTTTGAGCCGGTGGTTATCGCTGTGTGATTCGCTGTAGTCGTCGTGTTCGGCCTCCTTGGTCTGTTGACTTGTTTAACTTTAACTTGATTTTCACCCGCTCACGTAAGATCCGCCAAAAGCTAACATGCCCGTCGCACGTCTGCTAGGTTGGCTTGTCAACTCCTCTAGATAGAGTGATATCGTGAATCGGAAAATGTGGTAAATTAGAGGATACAAAGGGCTATCAGCCGGCTCTAAATCAACTGGTTAATTATAATTCAATAATCAACACAAATCAACAGAGATTAGTTACAACATTTGGAATAGCAATGGGATGTCCGCAGAGCGCTGTTTCGAGAATCACAAAAATTCTCTCATCAGCAGACTTGTTGCTTTTTACGCTTCAACAACCTGCAAATTTCGTTTTATATATAATTATATTGGCGAACAAACACTTGGGGACTCCAATGGTGTAAAATTCCAGCCCGAAATTATGCTATGGGTTTTTGAAGGTTTATTAGGAGAAAGTTCTTCTGTAATTATGTACGTTATTCAATGCAGCTTACAGAACAAATGGACGAGCTTTAGAACATTTCGCTTTTCTGAAAATACAGAAGTTTGTATCTTTGATGTGCAAAATCTTCGTTTAGTAGTAAATTAGGATTGAACTAACACCTTTCCGACATGAAATTAGAAACAAAAACGTTCAGACCAAACTTCCGACATTTATAGAAAATTCGTATACTTTTCTGACACCGTTAGTAACTTTTTTAAATTTCAAAACTCTTTTCTTTTATTTCTAAGTGTACACACATTTGCCCGCTCGCAAACATTACATCTTTTATTTATACTTTCAATTGTTTTATTAATTCACTTTAAATGGGCAACATTTACTTCATATTCAAGAATAAAATTAGGTCATTTACTTCATATCAACGCACAAAATTTGGAATTTCTCACCCTTGGTCACAGCCAAACCATAGGTGTACGGTGTGCGTGTGTTACCTGTGCCAAGAGAATCATTTCTTATTTTTTTGCTTGCTTGTTTGCTTTCAATTTGTACCCAAATTAGAAAAGAAAGAAACAAAGTTACGCATAAGCTACGTAGTACAGGGTATAAACATACTAACCTGCTTTTGTACATATGTGTAAGGCGCGTGCCTGGTTTATGATGTGCGTGCCTCCATTATGGGTATTCCTCTCGTTATTGTTACTGTATAACTTTCGATATTTTTATAGCGTCTGCCCATATTTCCACCACTGGGTGCGGCTGGTGGCCTGCCATGACCTTGCCATTCAAAGCCTCTCGCTTTCAAATGCATCAATGCAACAGCCTCGCTCGTTGGCAACCCTCAAAGTGCCTGCAGGCATTTGTATTGTCCTTGTTCGGTTGTCTTTTGTTTTGCATTTGCAAGAGGAAAAGGCGAGAGTAGAAGAGGTACAGAAAAATATCAGAAATAGCAATGGTTTATTATGAAGTCTCGAACGGAAAATACTGAGCAATTAGAACCAGAAAGTCGGTTAAGCCCGACTTTAACATACTCTTTACCTCCAAAGTTTGTATATAACTGATCAATTTAAGTTAGAAGTCACACAAAGTGGCAAAAAACCATAAAGTGTGTGAAATGCTGACCATCGCCGTTGCGACCAGTGCTACCCTTTAACATTTCTTTGGCAAATCGATAAATAATATTGATTACTAAATATGCATAGTACTAACATGTATGAACCATCTATCTAAAATCCGTGGGAGATATGAAATGTTTTCCAAATTGGAGGGGCGGGGCATTTCTGAGATGGTAATACTTTTTTATACTCGAAATGCTGTAGATATTAATGAACTTAGAGCACATATTTAAGCAACAAACATAAGACTTTTCTTTAAAACTTTTTAAGTAACTTTGATTATCTATTTAATGCAAAGAAATCAAATGTGCGTTTCCACTGCGCAGTGGTAAGAATGCCCGAAAATGAGGCATAAAGTCCAGTTTTTCATGGTTCTATAACTCAAAATTGCATTGATTTAATAGTTGTACGATAACAAGATAAGAAAAATTTATTTTCAAACAAATTTTAAGGTCGTCGGTTAAACTTTGGGGCACAATCAAAGTCAACTGGTTATGTGCAGTCCTGTTTTATCGAAAATCGGTGGCAAACATTGAAAGACTTTGCACGTGTGCTGAGGCTTATCCATTAAAGAGAGAATAAATAGGAAATATGGAAAATGTTCGTATTGGAATGCCAAATATTTGTTTTATATTCCGATTTACTGATATCGTGTTTTTTGTTGTAACTGTCCAATTGTTGTTCTAACAAGTGTAATCGTGTCTCGTGGAGTATAACTTTTTAACACTACATACTGCTGCCCGCAACTAAAATCGACAAGTTGTTAACAAACGTGTATAGATTAATGTGTAATGAATGACTTTTGCCCGTTTTTGCCTCCTTTCGAAAAATTGTATCTTATTTAGTGCCATATCAGTTTTGCCATACAACCCTGCTTGACGTTTGGGACAACAAAAGGCGCATTGATTCTACAACTAAGAAAGATTCTACTCATCTCTAAGTTTCTCTCTTTCTCTCTCCCTCTCTCACTAAGATTGCCTTTGTTGAAAGGAATGCTGTGGTTATTGGTGAGGGGGCTGGGGGGTGTTAACTGGCCGTTGTTTGCTCATAACTTGAGTATCGTTCATTCGATCTTTATCAATCCTTCTTCAATACGATAAATAATATTGATTACTAGATATCTCTAGAAGGTAAGAAACATTTTTTTACGAAACTGTAGAAGATACAAAAAATAAACTTGATCTGCCAGCAAGTATAAGAAATATATGTCCCATACATGTCAAACCTCTATCTCTTACCATCTTTGAGATCTGTGCGTTCATACAGACAGACGGACATGGCTATATCAAATCGGCTGTTGATGCTGATCAAGAATATACTTTATAGGGTCGGAAATGATTCCTTCTTCCTGTTACATTCTTTTGCACAAACTTAATATACTCTGTGTTCATTTGGTACTGGGTATAAAAATCAGAAAAATCCGATGAAATTATGGAGACTAAAAACCAAATACCAGAATCTAAGCCACACGCTTCAACCAATCAGTTTATTCTGATTTTAATGAACTTTACAGAAAGGGAGCCATAAGCCAATGAAAAAGTTGATAGAGTTACCATTAAGAACAAGCTTCAGCCACAACTATAAGCAGCGCTCTTAAATTGTTGGAGGCTTGAGAACTTTAAAAAGTTAATTAAAAGCTATCTTTTGTACAATAACATCTTATTCTACTCACTTTTTGTTTACCAGGTATTTCTCAAGTTTGTGTTGTTATACAACACAAACATTCCCCTTTTAGCAGAAGCATCTCAAATCTCACAAGTGCAAAATGAAATTGAACAAAAGTGTTGCATACTTTTATGGTTTTTTTTTGTCTTTTGACGACTTTGACTCAATGATACTGTAACTGGCAATGCTTACGAATCTCAGTGGCTTATTGTTCTCACTATTTATGACCATTCCCTCTCTCTTTCTGTCACTATTTCTGTCATTTCCTTCTCACTTTCCCCAATTGCATTTGCATGCTGATTGCTTTTGCACTTTGTGTATGAATCTCGTCCCGGGTGTAACCATAACTTGGCCCCGCAAACCGAACCATGAGTAAAACTTTTGCCAAGTTCGAGAAATGCTCGAAGAAAGACAAGTTGATAACTAAATTGCTTTTGCCTTTACTTCGACAATGGCTAAGCGCTAAAGGCGTACAAATGCTGTGCAATTTGTTAGCTGTTGAATAACCAGTGGGGGCGAGGAGGGCATACAAATGTGGGTGTATTGAGGACCTAAGTCGAGAACAGATTACATTTCAAATATGATTTGGATATGTTGGATTACATTCCATTGAAATAAGATTAGCAAATATTGAGTGCATTAGTTGCATAAGATACGGAAAAGTGCAAGAAGACAATGAAGTTTATGACATTACCACTGCTCTTGGCAGTTACTGGCCATTAAGTGGACACACCTTGCGTAAGCTAACAAGATAGCCTTTTAACTTGTCTTACCTTATAAAATTCCAGCATTGCAGTCTTAATTTAATTTCATTTCATGTAACAATCTTTCACTCGCCCCATAGAAACTGTAATTGCGAAATTTCTCATTTCGCCTCTTAGACAAAAGACAAGCTGCAAATCTGACAAAGTTTTGGTAAGCGGCTGGACAAGCTTGAAGCCAACAAACATACTTTATGCTTGCACACACAAACATATATAAATTTGTTATGGTTACATTTGTCCAGGAAATTTACCTTTTCACACAAAGACTCTAACCAGAATTAAAGCCAACAAAAAGCAGAGTTTTGCAATAAATCACAAAAATTGTTGCAAGGCAAAAATCTGAACGCCAGAGCCAGAGCAGGCGGAGACTGTTGTGACAGTCGTTTTTACTCTTTACTCGGCAAAATGCTGTCATGCAAATTATGCTCAGCCCTTTTGTTTGAATGCAATGGGGCCTGGGCATATACGTTTTTCTCGTTTATTGTCCTCCTCACGCTTTATTATTTTATTTATATTTACAGCGCCGTTTGTTATGCTATGCTTTTTTTGTAGCCTCCTTTTGCGCTTTGGCTGGTTCATTTGAAATGAACAATTTTCACAGGCTGCAATAAGAAAACAAAAATACACAAAAAGAAGAGAAAAAATATACCTAAAGGGGTTTAACTAGGAGGAAAAAATGTATATTTTATTTCAGCTTAAATTCCTCAGACATTTCTTACCCCATATGCAATGTGCATGTCAGTAACATACTCCCTCTCCCATGTTCTGTTTGACACAATTAAAATCCGTTTTTTAATAAATTTATGTACATTTTCTTATTTTCTCTCCGCAGAACTCTTGCTCACCAGAACTAGCCCGCAGGAAAATTGAAATCGTAGAAGAAGTAAGTAGCGCGAAAGCATTTTGCACATTTTCCCTGATTAAGATCAGCAAAATTATTCTGTCAACATTATAAATGGAAGAAAACGCTAACCGTTTTCACAGTTGGCTAACGGGGCGTATGATTGATAGGCGCTACTTGCGGGCGAAATTAAAGCGTGTGACTAAAAACTCGTAAATTGCCCATGACCCCGTGAGTGCCCACACCTGCTTACAGTTTTACAGGAACTCAATGTCACAGATATTGACTTGGCAGCAAAATTTAATTAATTTATGTTCTCCACGACTACGTGTTGGCCATTGTGCTGCGTGTTTGTAGAACGTGAGTTTGCCAGGCATTTCAATCGCCTGGTCGATGGGGAACAAAAGGAGAAATTCGAAATTGGGCTGTAGAAATGTGTAAACGAAACCAATGACTGGTCAAACTAGTTTAGATAAAAGGGAGACTGCACTCAAGTCAAGGGCACTAATTGGCCAAATGCAGTGAAGGACAAGAGAGGACCTTGCATTTGTCAATGGTACACAAAGTAGGTAAATTAGGGAAAAATCAGATATAGGTCCAGGGCTTTAAACTCACTACACACTCACAGTAAAAACTGAAAGAAACTATAAATACTTGTACCAGGGCCTAATACCGGAACCGGAACCGATACAAATTTTTTTCTTGAGAACCGAAAACCGTTTACCGTTATTAATGGAACCGATAGCCCCGGAACGAAACCGAAACGTTGGTACCGGTACAGTTTCGGTTTATTTTTCTTTTGCAGAGCGCATCGTAGATTTGGTCACGATTTGGAGCTGTACATACAAGATGCTAAGATATTTGCTGGCGGAAGACATCTTCAACATTTGCTCCAGTTTTGGGGCTGCAGATAATGACTTTCTTCTGCACCGGAAAGTGTGGGACTCAGTTCGCGAAATTGTACGCATACCAGAACCAGCGGAGGTGGCCACAACTAAACTTCAACCGAAAATCTTGTTTTGGGTGATTTTTATTCCATTTGGATACACTGGATCTCTAGCAAAACAGTTACTGGTTTCCATTAAGACTTTTCTCGCACTTAAGCGTGTTTGAAACCATGAAAACATTCTTAACTGGTGGTCAAAATTCTCCACAAAGTTCCCAGAATTGTGTGAGATTTCAAAAGTCGTGCTTTCTGTTCCAGCTACGCAGGTTCTCTAGCGATAAATTTATAATGAATCCGCTAAGAAGTTGTATGGGCTCAACCACATTGAATGCAGTTATGTTACCGCGAGCTTAGTTACATAAGACGTGGACGTACCGGTATGTACCGGTATACCGAAATAAAAATCTATCGAAACCGAAAACCGAAATTAATTGAAAACCGAAATATAGAACCCTTAACCGAAACATTCATTTCGGGACGTACCGGAACCCGTACTGGAACCGAAAATCGTTACGGGATCCTGACTTGTACTCTTGCAGAGGGTATATTAAAATTGTCCAAATGTTTGTAGCGCATTTTAGTGAGAAAAATAGAAGAAAGCTAAGCTAAGCTAGCTTGCAGCTAGTATAATTTATATAAATTAAGGAATTTAATGATTTTCGTCGAACATTCTTACATGACTATTTGTTTGCCAGTTTGATATATGGCAGCTATACGATATATTCATCCGATTTTGACCAAACTCCCCAAAATTGTTTAGAAACCGATAATATAATATTTATAACTGAAAAGTATAAAGACGCTACCATTGAAAACAATTTCTCACTAGAACTACTTTTTGAACCGAACGTTCCTATGGCAGCTCTATGCTATAGTCATCCTATTTGGATCAAACTTGGCAGAATTGTGTGGTAGCATATAATATTGATCAGTAACAAGTTCAGGACTGATAGCATAGGAAACAAAAAAGTTTTTCCTACTAAGACTTTATTTCCGACCTATTTTTTGTATGGCAGCTATGCCATATAATTGTCCCATTTTCATTATACTTGGTCCAATTATGTAGAAGCATAGAAAAGCATAGAAGCAATAAATACGAGGTTTGGGGGCGTTTGCATTGAAATCAAAAAAGTTTTCCTCACTAGAACAACTTTTTCGAGCGAACGTTCCTATGGCAGCTATATGCTATAGTCATCCGATCCGGACGGTTCCGACAAATGTGCAGCGTATTTGTACCAAAAGACTTCGCGCAGAGTTTGGTTAGTGGCGTTTTTTGTGATACCCTTACCTTGATACCCTTAAAAACATGACCTGGAGCCGGCCAAAAACAAAAGCTTATAACCAGAACAAAAAATCCGATATATCCGAGCTGAAATCAGTCCTAAACGATGTCAGAAGTCGGTCAAGCCCGGATTTTCTCAAACCAAGTACGAGAAGGATTGATTTGAGTACGGAAGTTTCCCCACCGTAAATCTTGTCTTGACCGCGACTTTAGCTCACACTGGATTGATTTTATCTTGTTATTCGAGCTCGATTTTATCCCTCAGTCGAATCCAATCAAGAAGGTCCAATATTGATTTAAGCCCGATATTCGTACTTGATTTGAACTCGAAATCAGATTGGTGCAGCTGCACCCTAGATTAAATTGAGCTCGTTGCTAGAAACCAAGGTATACTTAACAAGGTAGGCGCACTCGCTCCCTCGTTCTCTTTGCTTGCTTCAGTCTGTAAATGTCAGTCTGTAAGCGACGCATCTATGCGGACGAATTTTGTATATTCTGCTTATTAGTTTTGTTTGAGACTTTTTGTGTTTTTACTATGCCTCCATACTGCTCTATATGCAAGAAAAGTTTTGAAATAAGTTTGAAATGTGTGCATGTTTTATTATTATCAACTAAGTATTTAAATAGGCAACAAAAAATTGTTAGAAATTTTATTATAAAAGAAAAAAAAACATAAACTAAAATATATTTCTGCTGTTATATTTATTTAAGTATGCTGGTCTTAGTTGAAAGAAATTCATTACTCTCTTGCTCTCGCTCTCTTGTGTACTCATTTTGACATCTACCCAGCGGAGCAGAGCTCAACGTGTTCTGCCGAAAGTATGCATTACGCCTGAGGAAAAAGTAATGCAATAGAACCGCTGATTTTCGTTAGAGAGATTGTAATCGGAAACAAACTGAAACAACTAATCGTGCCACACACGAGCCGATGTCTATTTCGTTCGCTTATGTGCTTTCCCCCCTCATCCATAAGCGTTTTTTGACATTTCATCTATTTTCTAAATTTGTATGTGTATGCAGAACAAATGTGTAAGTGTAGCAGTGACTTGAATTTGGCTTAGTTGTTAAACAACCTCGTAAAG
>JBAMBO010000948.1:0-16441 GCA_037044535.1 Lordiphosa magnipectinata
GTGTGAAGGGTATGTACCCTGTCCACACGAAAAACGCTGGTAGAGAGCTAGTCGAATCTGTCCTAGCGGGGAGAAATCGAAGTCAGTGATAATTGGTGGTTGCCTTTGTTGTCCCTCCGTGTTTGTGAGCCAGTTGTTAATCGGGGTTTGGGTTGTATGTTTTGAGCCGGTGGTTATCGCTGTGTGATTCGCTGTAGTCGTCGTGTTCGGCCTCCTTGGTCTGTTGACTTGTTTAACTTTAACTTGATTTTCACCCGCTCACGTAAGATCCGCCAAAAGCTAACATGCCCGTCGCACGTCTACTAGGTTGGCTTGTCAACTCCTCTAGATAGAGTGATATCGTGAATCGGAAAATGTGGTAAATTAGAGGATACAAAGGGCTATCAGCCGGCTCTAAATCAACTGTTAATTATAATTCAATAATCAACACAAATCAACAGAGATTAGTTACAACATTTGGAATAGCAATGGGATGTCCGCAGAGCGCTGTTCGAGAATCACAAAAATTCTCTCTTCAGCAGACTTGTTGCTTTTTACGCTTCAACAACCTGCAAATTTCGTTTTATATATAATTATATTGGCGAACAAACACTTGGGGACTCCAATGGTGTAAAATTCCAACCCGAAATTATGCTATGGGTTTGGTTTTTGAAGGTTTATTAGGAGAAAGTTCTTCTGTAATTATGTACGTTATTCAATGCAGCTTACAGAACAAACAGACGAGCTTAAGAACATTTCGCTTTTCTGAAAAAACCGAAGTTTGTATCTTTGATGTGCAAAATCTTCGCTTAGTAGTAAATTAGGATTAAACTAACACCTTTCCGACATGAAATTAGAAACAAAAACGTTCAGACCAAACTTCCGACATTTATAGAAAATTCGTATACTTTTCTGACACCGTTAGTAACTTTTTTAAATTTCAAAACTCTTTTCTTTTATTTCTAAGTGTACACACATTTGCTCGCTCGCAAACATTACATCTTTTATTTATACTTTCAATTGTTTTATTAATTCACTTTAAATGGGCAACATTTACTTCATATTCAAGAATAAATATTTGTTGTGAATTATTCATATCAACGCACAATTAGGATCATTTACAGCCAAAAACGTGCGTGTGCGTGTGTTACCTGTGCCAAGAGAATCATTTCTTATTTTTTTGCTTGCTTGTTTGCTTTCATTTTGTACCCAAATTAGAAAAGAAAGAAACAAAGTTACGCATAAGCTACGTAGTACAGGGTATAAACATGCTAACCTGCTTTTGTACATATGTGTAAGGCGCGTGCCTGGTTTATGATGTGCGTGCCTCCATTATGGGTATTCCTCTCGTTATTGTTACTGTATAACTTTCGATATTTTTATAGCGTCTGCCCATATTTCCACCACTGGGTGCAGCTGGTGGCCTGCCATGACCTTACCATTCAAAGCCTCTCGCTTTCAAATGCATCAATGCAACAGCCTCGCTCGTTGGCAACCCTCAAAGTGCCTGCTGGCATTTGTATTGTCCTTGTTCGGTTGTCTTTGGTTTTGCATTTGCAAGAGGAAAGGCGAGAGTAGAAGAGATACAGAAAAATATCTGAAATAGCAATGGTTTATTATGAAGTCTCGAACGGAAAATACTGAGCAATTAGAACCAGAAAGTCGGTTAAGCCCGACTTTTTATATACTCTTTACCTCCAAAGTTTGTATATAACTGATCAATTTAAGTTAGAAGTCACACAAAGTGGCAAAAAAACCATAAAGTGTGTGAAATGATGACCATCGCCGTTGCGACCAGTGCTACCCTTTAACATTTCTTTGGCAAATCGATAAATAATATTGATTACTAAATATGCATAGTACTAACATGTATGAACCATCTATCTAAATTCCGTGGGAGATATGAAATGTTTTCCAAATTGGAGGGCCGGGGCATTTCTGAGATGGTAATACTTTTTTATACTCGAAATGCTGTAGATATTAATGAACTTAGAGCACATATTTAAGCAACAAACATAGGACTTTTCTTTAAAACTTTTTAAGTAACTTTGATTATCTATTTAATGCAAAGAAATCAAATGTGCGTTTCCACTGTGCAGTGGTAAGAATGCCCGAAAATGAGGCATAAAGTCCAGTTTTTCATGGTTCTATAACTCAAAATTGCATTGATTTAATAGTTGTACGATAACAAGATAAGAAAAATTTATTTTCAAACAAATTTTAAGGTCGTCGGTTAAACTTTGGGGCACAATCAAAGTCAACTGGTTATGTGCAGTCCTGTTTTATCGAAAATAGGTGGCAAACATTGAAAGACTTTGCACGTGTGCTGTGGCTTATCCATTAAAGAGAGAATAATTAGGAAATATGGAAAATGTTCGTATTGGAATGCCAAATATTTGTTTTATATTCCGATTTACTGATATCGTGTTTTTTGTTGTAACTGTCCAATTGTTGTTCTAACAAGTGTAATCGTGTCTCGTGGAGTATAACTTTTTAACACTACATACTCGACATACTACATAAATCGACAAGTTGTTAACAAACGTGTATAGATTAATGTGTAATGAATGACTCTTGCCCGTTTTTGCCTCGTTTCGAAAAATTGTATCTTATTTAGTGTCATATCAGTTTTGCCATACAACCCTGCTTGACGTTTGGGACAACAAAAGGCGCATTGATTCTACAACTAAGAAAGATTCTACTCATCTCTAAGTTTCTCTCTTTCTCTCTCCCTCTCTCACTAAGATTGCCTTTGTTGAAAGGAATGCTGTGGTTATTGGTGAGGGGGCTGGGGGGTGTTAACTGGCCGTTGTTTGCTCATAACTTGAGTATCGTTCATTCGATCTTTATCAATCCTTCTTCCAATTGATTACTATTTTTTTCGAAACTGTAGAAGATACAAAAAATAAACTTGATCTGCCAGCAAGTATAAGAAATATATGTCCCATAAATGTCAAACCTCTATCTCTTACTATCTTTGAGATCTGTGCGTTCATACAGACAGACGGACATGGCTATATCAAATCGGCTGTTGATGCTGATCAAGAATATACTTTATAGGGTCGGAAATGATTCCTTCTTCCTGTTACATTCTTTTGCACAAACTTAATATACTCTGTGTTCATTTGGTACTGGGTATAAAAATCAGAAAAATCCGATGAAATTATGGAGACTAAAAACCAAATACCAGAATCTAAGCCACACGCTTCAACCAATCAGTTTATTCTGATTTTAATGAACTTTACAGAAAGGGAGCCATAAGCCAATGAAAAAGTTGATAGAGTTACCATTAAGAACAAGCTTCAGCCACAACTATAAGCAGCGCTCTTAAATTGTTGGAGGCTTGAGAACTTTAAAAAGTTAATTAAAAGCTATCTTTTGTACAATAACATCTTATTCTACTCACTTTTTGTTTACCAGGTATTTCTCAAGTTTGTGTTGTTATACAACACAAACATTCCCCTTTTAGCAGAAGCATCTCAAATCTCACAAGTGCAAAATGAAATTGAACAAAAGTGTTGCATACTTTTATGGTTTTTTTTTGTCTTTTGACGACTTTGACTCAATGATACTGTAACTGGCAATGCTTACGAATCTCAGTGGCTTATTGTTCTCACTATTTATGACCATTCCCTCTCTCTTTCTGTCACTATTTCTGTCATTTCCTTCTCACTTTCCCCAATTGCATTTGCATGCTGATTGCTTTTGCACTTTGTGTATGAATCTCGTCCCGGGTGTAACCATAACTTGGCCCCGCAAACCGAACCATGAGTAAAACTTTTGCCAAGCTCGAGAAATGCTCGAAGAAAGACAAGTTGATAACTAAATTGCTTTTGCCTTTACTTCGACAATGGCTAAGCGCTAAAGGCGTACAAATGCTGTGCAATTTGTTAGCTGTTGAATAACCAGTGGGGGCGAGGAGGGCATACAAATGTGGGTGTATTGAGGACCTAAGTCGAGAACAGATTACATTTCAAATATGATTTGGATATGTTGGATTACATTCCATTGAAATAAGATTAGCAAATATTGAGTGCATTAGTTGCATAAGATACGGAAAAGTGCAAGAAGACAATGAAGTTTATGACATTACCACTGCTCTTGGCAGTTACTGGCCATTAAGTGGACACACCTTGCGTAAGCTAACAAGATAGCCTTTTAACTTGTCTTACCTTATAAAATTCCAGCATTGCAGTCTTAATTTAATTTCATTTCATGTAACAATCTTTCACTCGCCCCATAGAAACTGTAATTGCGAAATTTCTCATTTCGCCTCTTAGACAAAAGACAAGCTGCAAATCTGACAAAGTTTTGGTAAGCGGCTGGACAAGCTTGAAGCCAACAAACATACTTTATGCTTGCACACACAAACATATATAAATTTGTTATGGTTACATTTGTCCAGGAAATTTACCTTTTCACACAAAGACTCTAACCAGAATTAAAGCCAACAAAAAGCAGAGTTTTGCAATAAATCACAAAAATTGTTGCAAGGCAAAAATCTGAACGCCAGAGCCAGAGCAGGCGGAGACTGTTGTGACAGTCGTTTTTACTCTTTACTCGGCAAAATGCTGTCATGCAAATTATGCTCAGCCCTTTTGTTTGAATGCAATGGGGCCTGGGCATATACGTTTTTCTCGTTTATTGTCCTCCTCACGCTTTATTATTTTATTTATATTTACAGCGCCGTTTGTTATGCTATGCTTTTTTTGTAGCCTCCTTTTGCGCTTTGGCTGGTTCATTTGAAATGAACAATTTTCACAGGCTGCAATAAGAAAACAAAAATACACAAAAAGAAGAGAAAAAATATACCTAAAGGGGTTTAACTAGGAGGAAAAAATGTATATTTTATTTCAGCTTAAATTCCTCAGACATTTCTTACCCCATATGCAATGTGCATGTCAGTAACATACTCCCTCTCCCATGTTCTGTTTGACACAATTAAAATCCGTTTTTTAATAAATTTATGTACATTTTCTTATTTTCTCTCCGCAGAACTCTTGCTCACCAGAACTAGCCCGCAGGAAAATTGAAATCGTGGAAGAAGTAAGTAGCGCGAAAGCATTTTGCACATTTTCCCTGATTAAATCGCAAAATTATTCTGTCAACATTCAGCCATGCTCCCATTTTCGCTTTCGTAAAAATTTTGCGATTTAGAGTTCAAATTTGGTACAAAAACCGGTTTGAAATCGTAAAAGTTTTGCGAAAGCGAAAATCGGAGCATGGCTGATTATAAATGGAGAAACGCTAACCGTTTTCACAGTTGGCTAACGGGGCGTATGATTGATCGGCGCTACTTGCGGGCGAAATTAAAGCGTGTGACTAAAAACTCGTAAATTGCCCATGACCCCGTGAGTGCCCACACCTGCTTACAGTTTTACAGGAACTCAATGTCACAGATATTGACTTGGCAGCAAAATTTAATTAATTTATGTTCTCCACGACTACGTGTTGGCCATTGTGCTGCGTGTTTGTAGAACGTGAGTTTGCCTGGCATTTCATTCGCCTGGTCGATGGGGAACAAAAGGAGAAATTCGAAATTGGGCTGTAGAAATGTGTAAACGAAACCAATGACTGGTCAAACTAGTTTAGATAAAAGGGAGACTGCCCTCGAGTCAAGGGCACTAATTGGCAAAATGAATTAAAGGACAAGAGAGGACCTTGCATTTGTCAATGGTACACAAAGTAGGTAAATTAGGGAAAAATCAGTTACAGGTCCAGGGCTTTAAACTCACTACACTTGTGAGTGTGTAAAAACTGAAAGAAACTATAAATACTTGTACCAGGGCCTAATACCGGAACCGGAACCGATACAAATTTTTTTCTTGAGAACCGAAAACCGTTTACCGTTATTAATGGAACCGATAGCCCCGGAACGAAACTGAAACGTTGGTACCGGTACAGTTTCGGTTTATTTTTCTTTTGCAGAGCGCATCGAAGATTTGGTCACGATTTGGAGCTCTACATACAAGATGCTAAGATATTTGCTGGCAGAAGACATCTTCAACATTTGCTCCAGTTTTGCGGCTGCAGAGAACGACTTTCTTCTGCACCGGAAAGTGCGGGACTCAGTTCGCGAAATTGTACGCATACTAGGACCAGCGGAGGTGGCCACAACTAAACTTCAATCGAAAATCTTGTTTTGTGTGATTTTTATTCCATTTGGATACACTGGATCTCTAGCAAAACAGTTATTGGTTTCCATTAAGACTTTTCTCGCACTTAAGCGTGTTTGAAACCATGAAAACATTCTTAACTGGTGGTCAAAATTTTAAACAAAGTTCCCAGAATTGTATGAGATTTCAAAAGTCGTGCTTTCTGTTCCAGCTACGCAGGTTCTCTAGCGATAAATTTATAATGAATCCGCTAAGAAGTTGTATGGGCTCAACCACATTGAATGCAGTTATGTTACCGCGAGCTTAGTTACATAAGAAGTGGACGTACCGGTATGTACCGGTATACCGAAATAAAAATCTATCGAAACCGAAAACCGAAATTAATTGAAAACCGAAATATAGAACCCTTAGCCGAAACATTCATTTCGGGACGTACCGGAACCCGTACTGGAACCGAAAATCGTTTCTGGATCCCGACTTGCACTCTTGCAGAGGGTATATTAAAATTGTACAAATGTTTGTAGCGCAATTTAGTGAGAAAAATAGAGGAAAGCTAAGCTAAGCTAACTTGCAGCTAGTATAATTTATATAAATTAAGGAATTTAATGATTTTCGTCGAACATTCTTACATGACTATTTGCTTGCCAGTTTGATATATGGCAGCTTTACGATATATTCATCCGACTTTGACCAAACTCCCCAAAATTGTTTAGAAACCGATAATATTTATAACTGGAAAGTATAAAGAAACAATTGGAAAACAATTTCTCACTAGAACTACTTTTTGAACCGATCGTTCCTATGGCAGCTTTATGCTATAGTCATCCTATTTGGATCAAACTTGGCAGAATTGTGTGGTAGCATATAATATTGATCAGTAACAAGTTCAGGACTGATAGCATAGGAAACACAAACGTTTTTCCTACTAAGACTTTATTTCCGACCTATCTTTTGTATGGCAGCTATGCCATATAATTGTCCCATTTGCATTATACTTGGTCCAATTCTGTAGAAGCATAGAAAAGCTTAGAAGCAATAAATACGAGGATTGGGGGCGTTTGCATTGAAATCAAAAAAAGTTTTCCTCACTAGAACAACTTTTTCGACCGAACGTTCCTATGGCAGCTATATGCTATAGTCATCCGATCCGGCCGGCTCCGACAAATGTGCAGCGTATTTGTAACCAAAAGACTTCGTGGAAAGTTTGGTTAAGATAGCTTAAAAACTGACGGAGGAGATAGCATAGAAACAGACGGACAGACGGACGGACGGACAGACGGACAGACGGACAGACGGACAGACAGACGGACAGACGGACATGGCTATATCAACTCAGCTCGTCATGCTGATCAAGAATATATATTCTTTGTGTGGTCGGAGATGCTTCCTTCAATGCGTTACACACATCTGGACAATTTTAATATACCCTCTACAAGGGTATAAAAAATACACGCATTCATAATGGGAATCCGATGGCAGTTCGGCTCTGGTATACAAATTTTAATAAGTTATTACTAGTAATGCAGGCTGTGCGCACCCCGTTTACAAAGCGGCCATGCATACGGCAAAGTAATGCAGATTGTATGCGATTATTTCCTTCATTCTGAAGGCAAAGTAATCGAGGAGTAATCGATTTTGTAATGCCAATTTGAGCCGCTGGGTATATAAGAAGTTTTGAGAGAGCGAATGCGCCTACCTTGTCAAGTATACCTTGACTAGAACTATATCCAATCCGAAAAATGATTGCATCAAAAATGACATGAGATTGACTTTAGCTTGATGTTTAGACTCATTTTGACCCCAAAAAAGCAACTCACAAGAATTCCATGCTACTGTTTTAACGACCTATTTGATTATCAAATCAGCAAGTTCTAGCCGGCTCGAGGTCATTAGTTTGCATACAACTGTAAAAACAGGACAAAAACCACATTACAATGGAGGCTGGTCGCTTTTGAAGTCTCTTCAATAGACTTGACCCATCAATACCTTCTCATGCTGGAAGTGCTATAGCCGGTAGGGAATTCCAGGGCAACGGTTGGCGTAAAAAACACACTCCACCAATAACTACTGTGCTGACAGAAAAATTTGTATATGTGTGTGAACTAGGGCAGGGAAAACATTGATGTTCGCAACCATCGATATTTCCGATGTTTGACAATCATCGATGTCTTTGCTGATTTGAAAAAAACATCGATTTAAAACAGAGATGTGCATGCACACATATCGTCACACTTTTCACACGCATACAAGCACAATTTGCGTGCGCCGCATTCGTGTTCTATAAATAGCTTTCAATGCTTATAGCGTACGTGTGATTTTGTGCAGTCGGCCGCGGCAGAGTCCTATGCACACGCAGGCAGCGCGCTGCCTCGTATGCATTAGAACGTCGCGACGCGCCCATCTCTGATTTAAAACATCTACTAATGCTACATATATGTTAAAAATAGTATTTCTATCCTTCTTTCAACGACCCGCGACTGTTTAAGCTTTGCATTAGCTATTGCGCTTGACTTGGTCCTATACGAGTTAGTTAAAGGAGTGGGGAAAAGCATGGTAAGTGATCAAGCTTTAGTAACTCACATGCTTTCTCAGTTACAACTGTTACATGTTTCTCGTGTCAATATACTTAGCAGAGTTTCTGAATTCTTGTTTGCCTTATGTGTTGTGAATGTTAAAAGTTTCTGCGTAGACAGAACTGCCGACTGTAATTCAAAATTGTAATTTATGAAACGGCAAGTAACTGTAATATATCCTTCTGTGGCCCTGGACGTCCAACAATCTGTGGTTAGCCGACATAACCTATATTATTCAAAATTGTCATTATGTAGGACAAATATGTCCATATTTTCGATCCTGCGACTGGGCAAGTCCAACACCACCACATGCTCTTTTATTTATTTATATTTCATTGACAACATTTATATTATAAATTACAAATTTTAATAAGTTCTCTTACAATTTCCTCGCTTCCTTTTCGTTTCTTATGTATAGAAGATTATAAAGTTAAGTAAGCTAAGCGCGTCCTCATATGCATTTGATATGTGCTCCCTGAGGCAGCTTCGCGCTCATTCTAAAGTTTTTCACATTATCATGAATGCTTTCACATTAGCTGAAGCAAACTTGATCGCCGTTTCCTACACTTGATGAATCCTGTCCTTAGTCGTTTGCCTTCGTAGGACAAACTAACGTCCACTGCCATTGAAAGAGACATAATTGTTCTTCGGCTGGCGGCTTTTATGTATGCCAAGACCTACAGACATATGTATCTTTTGCATACCTAAAAGCGCCGATTGCTCATTCCGCTCGTTTTTCTAATAATAACTTCTGCTAAGCTCTTATATATGCGGAGCTCTCATATTCTGAGCTCTCATATTCTGAGCTCTTATATTCTGAGCTCTTATATTCTGATTCAATAATATACTAAGGCCCTTTGCTTGCAGATATTTTTTTTTGTTTATTCTAATTCATATAGCACAGCTTGCCAAAGACCTAAGGAACTAAGGGAGGAAAATGACAGCATCAAAAATTCAAGCGTTTGTAGATCATCGCATGATGATCTGTCAGGAGTACTCTTAAAAGATAGCGTTCCCTGAGTGAACGATAAGTTTAAGTGCAAAATTAATGTGAAAAATATAACACAATAGCATTTATTTAAGAAGTATCTTTAATACGTATTCTGTATGAAATTTCCGCCAGGGTGGGTGTCCCCCCGTTCCACCCACGCTTCGCTACTGCCCTACAGCAGCAAATCGTTCCTGGAACTCGTCCTCGCAAATATTAAAGTTCACGGAGCTTTTCCTGGCAAACTTCCAGGAAATAATCAACGAAAACAGCTCGTATATTAATTACTAGCAAGCATTTCCTAGAACTATAACTCGCAAATCATTCTTGGCACTTTTCCACGCAATTTCTACTCCTTTAAAATACTTTGAATCAGTTGCATTAATTGTGCATTAGACTGGTCATTAAAAACAGATTTCAAAACACTTGGTGGAAAAAGTTTTGTTTTGGTTATAAAATAAAGTTTGGTCTCGATCGAACAACATTTAGTGTACGCGCGCTCACCCTAAAAATCGAAATATATGGGATGAGTTTCGGATTTCCTCTATAGTATTTTTAAATTTTTATTTTAGTCAAAGTTTTTGCTATAAGCTGGCTCAAGGTCAACGGTTAATTATATTTGAATACAACCGACACAACTCAACAGAGATAACTCACAACATTTTTGGAATAGCAATGGTATGTCTGGACAGCGCTGTTTCGGAATGGACCCCAATTCACTCATCAGCAGATTTTTTTTGTATTTCAGTGTAAATGCTATTTAATTCAGTAAGGGGAATATCTTCGAGACATATTAAATATAAAAGTTGCATATTTTGAGCGTGGGCTTGGTCATAATCACAACAGCAAATTTTTCCCATTTTTTATTTTATCTCAATCTTTTTGAGATATGTAAAAAAATAAAGAAAATTATATGATTTTTTACTTTGACAGTTAAAGCTATTTAATTTACCTTAATAAAAGTCCTTAAAAAGTCCTCTACTTTCTTTACGTTCGATGTGCGCTCAGAAATATTCGAGTCCAAATGTCATCTAATTCAGGTGCGTAAAGAGGAATTGAATGAACTTTTATTATTAAACTTATGTATAAAGAAATCCCACAGAAAGGTTATGTTAAGCCACTGCCATAACATAAATGAGTTTAATACTGAAGGTTCCTACAGCCGCTATCGGTCAACAATTTACGTGAGAAAAATGAGCTCTAAACAGTTTTATCTTAATATGCGAAAGTACTAACTGCGACGTGGTAGCCAGCATGCTTAATCCCATCATTATAAATTGTTCTATTGTCTTCCAAATCGCCCCTGATGAACTTGTCATTCAATATTTCCTTGCACTGACAAATTTCCCTAATTAAATGCCAACCCAAATACCCATTTTAATTTCCCCCAACACACACACACATACACACAGTTGTACACAGAATTGAAAATTTCACACTCATACGCCATTTGAATGGCAAAGCAAATAATTCAGTTACGTGGGTGGTGTGTGAATGCGAAGCAACGTTTTGGGGTTTTGAATATAGCAACGGACACGTGGCCAGCGACATTTAACTTAACGGAGAAAGCAAAAGCAAAAGTAAAAACTGAAGGGCGATTGCATTCTGCAAATCTAAATAGAATTTATGTCCAGGAAATGTTTCAATCTACCTAAAGAAATTGAAGCACTTTATGTGCCACATGTTGCAGCTGTCGCTGTAGCTCATCACTCTCTTTAATTGTAAAATTTAAATATTTAATATGGCCACAAGAAACGTGTCAAGAGCTTTAAAGTTCCTTAGTTTGAAGAGGAAGACCTTTGAAACGGCAGCCGTGTGCCAACTCATTTGACGCCTGGTCGGTCGTAACGTTTCGCCCATCCATTTCCGCCAAATGTCAGGAAATAAATTTTTAAATGTGTCTAGAAATGGCCAGAGGGAAATGGCAAAAGTGTTTGTTACATATACTAGTGTAAGCCCAGGAGATGAAACGTTAGGCGGTATGATGAACCATTTTCGGGACAAAATTTTTTAATCTGATGAAGGAATGTTCCTATTTGCTTGCTAAAAAGTTATAAAAACATACTCATGGGTTGAACCCGCCGCCATCTTTTAAATTCCAGCGGAAAATTTAATGGAACCAAGAAATTCTTAAAATAATTATATTTCTGCCTCAGCAGTATGGATTACTGTACATATAAACATTATACCACACCTTCAAAAGGTATACGGGAAATAAACAAGATGTCAGTTCTCTTAAAGTTGATATTTGTTAATTATATTTTTAACCAAACAAATTTTGAAATATTTATTTCTTGAGTGGTTGCCTCTAACTAACCATAATAAACTACTCATTCGACACTCACACTGCTGAATAATCAGATGCTATGAAATTTTTAAACTCTCAGAACCAACTGAATTGAAATTAGGGGAGAAAAATGAAAGATTTGTGGATGTCATTTGGAGTAATAACTTTGAATCTACACACAAAAAAAAATCGATGGTAAATTTAAAATTTTTCAGTGGTAAATTCACCAATTTCCGTCTTTCATTTTCGACCAAAAGTTTTTCCATTTAAAAACAAAATGTCCATAACATAATTAAGTAATAACGAGAAAGCAAGGCTAACTTCGTCTGTGTCTAAGTTTAAGAGCGCTAACATTGAAAACAAAAAAGATTTTCTCACTAAAACCTATTTTCCGACCGATCGTTTCTATGGCAGCTACACGAAATAATCATCCGATCCGGGCATTCCGTCATATTAGCAGCGTGCAGTCAAAAGAGGACTCTGTGCAAAATTTCAGCTCGATAGCTTCAAAACTGAGGGACTCGTTCGCGTAGAAACGCACAGACAGACAGACAGACAGACAGACGGACGGACAAAGCTACACCCAAAAATAAATACGTTGGTAAATTAAACATTTTTCATTGCTAAATTCAACCATTTCCGTCTTTCATTTTCGCCCAAAAGTTTTTCCATTTAAAAAAAAAATGTCTGCATTTTTGATTTTTGTTAATAAAGAATCAAATTCAAATTTTTGCGCTCTGCTAGCTGCTAGTTTGATCAGTTATTTTATTATTCCGAAAAATAATGAATAAATCAAACTTATACTCTTTATATTCAAAACTTTAACTTACTCTGCGGGGACGCGAACTCGGTGCCCTTGGAATGACTTTTTAGACGGCTGCGCTTCTGCGGGCGTTTAAGGCAAGGCATCTAAGATGTTACTTGTATTAAATCTGCCGAAAAGCATACACCAATAATTGCTTGCTTGTAATTCTCAAGCTCGAATTCCATTCTCAGCTAATATGAATATACGATGCTGCTGATGCTGATATAAGATTTATATACTTATATGTACCTCATATGGTCGGAAATGTTTCCTTTCCCCTGTTACATACATTCGCACGACTTTAGAATACCCTTTTTACTCTCCGAGCCCTGCAAACGCTTTGTCGTGTTTCTCATCTCCCTCATAAAAAGAGACTTTGGCGATACTTTGAACGGAGAGTTTGGCGATTAACCATAAAAAAAAAACAAGAAAGAAAGTCGGTCAAGCCCGACTATAACATACTCTGTACCCTTACACTCGCATTTGCACAGGAGTCAAACGGCCAGTTAACACCCCGCGCACAACGTGGTGCGCTCTCTAAGTTTCTCTCTCTTTCTCTCTCGCACTAAGATTGCCTGTGTTGAACGGTTAGAGTATGTTGCTGTGGTTGTTGGTGGGGGGGTGGGTGGTGTTAACTGACGGTTTTTTGCCCATAACTTGAGCATCGTTCATCCGATCTTAATCATTCCTTCAGCAAATCGATAAATAATTTGTTATGAAAAACATGTTATGTTGTAAAAATACATAAGGTATCGCATTTTTAACATACATGGGATAAATCAGCGATATGTGGTATCGCTTTTTATACTCTGTAACAAAGGTATGAAGCTATTGGAACAATGGCATTTGGGTTTAATTTTTATACTCTGTACCGAAGGTACATAGAGTATATTAAGTTTGTGCAAAAGTATGTAACAGGGAGAAGGAATCGTTTCCGACCCTATAAAGTATATATATTCTTGATCAGCATCAACAGCCGAGTCGATATAGCCATGTCCGTCTGTCCGTCTGTCTGTCTGTCCGTATGATCGAAGAGATCTCAGAGATGGTAAGAGATAGAGATTTGACATGTGTCGGACATATATTTCTTATACATGCAGGCAGATCAAGTTTATTTTCAATTTTTGATACGCACCCTGCCGCCCCTGCAATTTGGAAAAAACGTGTATCTTCCACAGTTTTGATGATAGATATATCGTATTTTCTAGAGATATCTAGTTGTCAAAATTATTTATCGATTTGCCGAAGAAATGATAAAGATCGGATGAACGATACTCAAGTTATGAGCAAAAAACGGCCAGTTAACACCTCCTACCACCCCACCCATAACCACAGCAAATACGATAACCGTTCAACTGAGGCAATCTTAGTAAGAGAGAGAGAAAGAAACTTAGAGAGCGCACCGCGTTGTGCGCTCTAATAGTTTCTCTCTGTCTCTCTCTCACTAAAATTGCTCTCTTGAACGGAACGTTGCGGTAAGGGTGGGGTGGGTGGGGGGTGTTAACTGGCCGTTTGACTCGTGAGCAAATGCGAGTGTAAGGATACTGAGTATGTTACAGTCGGGCTTGACCGGCTTTCTTTCTTGTTTGTTAACCAGAATCATAGAACTATTACAGTTACAGATGCACTTATTTCTAAGGGCGGAAAACGCCCGTTTCACGCTAACTTGTGTTGCAGAAACACTATGTATAACTTTTGCCAGTTGGTATAGATATGGTCATACGCCTTAACATCTAAGCTATTGTTGGCAAGATAGAGTATATAGCTAGATTCGGTTCTCTAATATCGCGGCCCTTTGGTTACTGAAAATTTTTCATTGCCTGCTTTGTATAGCAATGGAAAATTACAAATGTCCAAACAAATTCTTATTGGTATTTTTTCCCTGATTTTGAAACAAAACAATCTCTGACTAACTATTTTGATTTGATTAGAAACGAAACAAAAATGGAGAATAATAATCATGCTTGATAAATAAAAATAAAAATCGAGAAATGGTTTTTTCCCATCAATGATTTTTACATTTAAAAATCGACTAATAGGAAGTATTTTAGATTTATTTGAAAAAAAATCGTTCAAAATGATTATGGGCGAAGAAAAAAATAAAAATATTTAATAATTAATACTCTATGAGAATATAAACAATAATTCATAAATAATTATTATGTTCAGATTTTTATATAAAAAGGAATTAATTTAATTTTGGGTCGATAAATTCAAATGAGGATTAAACCAGAAATGCTTGTTTGCTGTTAAATGAAACGTACTTAAAAGTAAATTATGGAAAAATAGATTCAATTAAAGGAAAAAGAAAACGTTCGAGCACAAAATGGTAGTGAATGGTTTTGCCCAAGTCTGTACATTCTTTTAAACTTGATTTAAAATCCACATCTTCAGGCTTAGGAAAACAAGGAGTAAATTCTAGTCGCACCTTGAAAACTGAAAGCATTTAAACTTGTTGAATTTGTGCCTGAGCCTGCTCAGTGGGAGTCAGGTAGCCCGGCAGCCTGAATGTCCCAGCTGAAGGTAAAACGTGCGAAGGACACACACGAAGTGAAGAAGACGAGACGCTGCATAAAAATCCATGACAAAATGTAACAGATTGGCCACCGAGCCGCAGCCAAGGCAAGGGCAAGGCACAAGGATATGGTCAGAGTCTGTGGGGCCCGGGCAAAGCTCAGAGAGGCAGAGAACGATATGGTGAAAGAAAGAGAGAGAGGCACGCCTGCATATTTAATCCTGTTGATTTTTATTTGCTGCTGCTGCTTCACGCTCTACTATTTTTATGGCTTTTTATCTGCCTGATGATTTTGCATGCTCTTTGTTAGCAAATAGACACACATCCCCACTTTCCCCCTCCAGTTACATAAACATCTATGAGGGGAGGGCACAAAACCTAGGGCATAATTTTAGCTATTCATTTTCCATGTGACATTTTCAAGATGCACATGTGCCACTATTTGAGTTTCTTCACTTCTGGATAAGATATTTGTGTTCGAATACCTTTTGACCAGGTCACAGTTGAAGGTTATGTAAATATATATCAAGTGCAATTTCATATTCTTGTTGAAGTGCGAATGAATGGAAAGTGAACAAACAGCCAAGTTTACTTGAGAGTTGGCAGCTTGAAGAAATATATGAAAAGGTTTTTACAACACAGAATGTGAGTACTGGGGCTGGGCTAAACCAAACAAAATAATCAGGAAAATACCAAACAAAAAATATGAGAAAAATATAAATTCAAAACGAAATGTGTTGTTGTGGATCAAAATATATGAAGAGAGCAGTTTGATAAGTCAGTGAATTTTTGTTTTTCTTGCATTGACCAAGCTGCGTCGCTTATTTTGACCGAGCTGAGTCGTTCAGTTATAGTTTGATCATCTTGTTAATTTCGATGAAACTGACAGAAATCGAATTTCGTGTGCTTATCCTTTACAGAGGAAAAAAACTAGTTGAGAAAATAAAAACAGCAACTTAGCGCTTGTAAATTTCATTTCCAATCCACAGATATGTGTCCATTCCAACAATAAAAGATCTGCCATTAACCCGAGGATTGATGTTCCAAAATTAAACAAATTTTCTTCCCAGTTGAGTATAAAATTTTCTTGAAATCGGAACTTGATCATCTCATACTTGGAGTGGGAACGTTAAACTAGAAATGAGAATAAACCTTTGTAAAAGTTTTTGACATCGTTT